>JAKOGI010000128.1:155000-460000 GCA_029747015.1 Carnegiea gigantea | reverse complement strand
GGAGGGGCAATTGAGATAGCTCTAAGGGCTCATCAAATGGTTCAAGGTGAAAGGTGAAGCTATAAGGGTCAAGATTCCCTCCAAGAAGTTCAGAGTCAAATCTCATAACTTCTTTATAGAGTTTTGTTCTTCTCTGTAGATCTGATCAAAGTCTTGAGTCTAGAGCTAGATGCATAGGAGCCATAACTGAAGACTTAATGCATAGGGGTTTTTTTTTTCCTTTTGTGCTCTATTTTTCCTTCAGTATTGTCTCAAGTTTTCTGAATTTCTACTTTCGTTTTCCAACATAAGTTGTAAATTTTATTAGACTTAATGATAAATTCTTTCAAGTTCAATCGCCTTTACTATTGTAATCTTATTGGATATGTTTTACTTACTTTCAATTCCGATTTTTAGGGTTGTAAATAATGGAGTTGTGAATATAATTTTCTCAATTCAAACAACTTGCCTTACCCTTTGTTTTAACATAAATCTCTTTCTTATCTCTAAGAATTCTATGAGATTTCGAGATTTTTTCAAGACGCTTTGAGAGTTTATCACCGTTAAAGTTAACTTCAGTAAGAAAATAGAATCTATTCCCTCATCTTCCCCAATACTTTATTAAGAATTTTTGTTCTTGGTGCTAAGTGGTTAGAGGAATATACTAATATCTAGGAAGAAAATGGTATGAGAGATTTGAGGTTTCTTTCTGGGTGTCCTCATGTGCATGCTCTATCAATGGTTTGACATTAGTGATGTGATTGGAAGGCATTTGATAGAGAGTATCTGAACCATACATTAGGATCATATCAAGGGTACTAGAACTTTCATCTTCAAATTCTGAACCCACTATCCACCGGTTCCATATTTCGATGTTCTCCAAAGTTTCATAACTTACAACGGTTGTAAGTTCCAATCCTCAATTTGTTATGGTTTGTGTTGGTATCTTGGGGCCCTTGAGAGTGTAGTGCCTTCTCTCCCTTTGTTAAGAGCTTTTCCACTATGGATTCCAGCTTAGGTTTTCAAGTTCTTACGAAAAACCTTAACCAAGACTTATGTAAAATTCCCCTACTGAGTCTTATGATTAGGTCATCGTGCCTTACAATATGCGGTCTCAACCTAAAGTTCTTGCTAAGAGAAATATTGCAATTTCCTTCGAGGTATCACCCACAGTTGATGTGACAAGGTCTCAGAAAGTTCAACACACCATCTCATGCTTCACCCCTTCCTACTGATCAACCAGTAAGACTTATAAAGGGAACGAGAAAGTGAAGATTGTCTAAAAGCCTCAAATATAGGTCTAGGCTGAAGCATCACGAAAGCTAAAGGTTCAGAGTACGGTCATTAGGGATCCTCAAGAGCTTCGGCTTCCACTGGTGCTAGGCTTCAGATCTAAGCTTCTACCAATGGAAAAAGAGAAGGTCATTGAGTTAGGTCCAAACACTACCTTGACATAGGTCCTAACTTTCCTGGATTGATTCAGATTAGGAATTAGATTTCTATAATTTCATAATTTCACTTTTTTACTCTATCATTTTTGTTTCAAGTAAATTTTCAAAAAGCTCCGTACAAATTTCAATAATCTTTAACGAAAATTTGAGATTCAAGTAATCTGATAATTTACAAGTAATCTTAATTGACAATTTTTACTGAAAATATGGATTATTATAGCTAAATTCTATGCTTGTTATTTTATTCAAGTCCTTATGTCTCTTCCCAACTTGTCTCTTGACTTTATTTTCCTTGCTCTTATCCCTAGGAGTAGAAATGTGAAGTTATTCCTAAAGCTAGATTTCAGGATTTTAAGCATTTTCATCTTGTTGATAACTTTTTTCTTTTCTTGCCCTTACCTTGGGGGCAGAATAAAGTCATTTTGAAACTCAATTTAGTGTTTTAGCTTGTGACCCTTAGGTTTCAATTTCCTCCTACAGTTAGTATTGCTCGTTTGGTTTTTTGTATTTCAAAGCACTTTTACATCCTCAAGTCATCTCCAATTTTTTTTTCCTCCTAAGGAATTCATATTATCCTCAAGTGCAATTCCCTCTACTTCTACCATAGTTAGCTCAAGTAATAAGATGAAGAACTATCAAAAAGAACATTATTTAGTTTGTAAGAATGTTCCCTTCGCTAGACTTGATGATTCTATTAGGCTTGAGAAGCATGTTGAGCACCAGGTTAAGATTTGTATTGTACTATCCAATGGGCCCATTGGAGGTGGGCCTTACTTTGCTAGGGAGGATGTTATTAAGGCTAATGTCTTAATCCTAAAGGGTTTGATGTTCGCCTTCCTACCTTATAAGTAATGATATAAATTCCTCTAGTGGGTTTTTGTGCACTTTATGGTGGTTTTTTTAATAATCCCTTAAACTTCCATTACATCCTTGTTCAAGCTCTTCCTGAGGCTATATAAGGTAAACTTTGTTAGGTTGGCCCAAGCTCTATCATTCATACCCAGTTGCTTGCTTCACTACTGCTTTCATGATATGAAGCCTTATCTTGTTGAGTTCTTGTAGATGTACCAACTTTAACACTCAAGACAAGTATTTGACAAAATGTTCATGGCTAAAATGACTATGTCATAGGTTACAAGCCCAAGGGCATAGGAAATGGAAAGGTTCCTAGGATCTATAGAAGGATCTGAGAAAATGGCGCCCTCTTGTTTGTATGAGTCTAACTCTTCTAGTGACATTTCTAACACTTGGCAGAGTTGAAGAAGAAGTCCCACTTCAATAAGCAGAGCATAATTAGGAATCTAAACTGTAGAAACCCAAACTTGCCAACCTAAAAAAGGAGAGTGTCATTCGCGTACTAAGTCACTCCTCTTAACTATGTAAGTTTCCTCCTTTTTTCCCTTAGTTACATGTCACCTTTTGGTGTTTTTACTATATTGTATGTCTTTCAAGTGTAAGGATGAGCTAATCTTAAAGATTTTATGAAAGGAAAAGATATGAATATATTCCTCACCTAACTCACCTAACTTAGGAAGGAGATGCTGTAGGAAGCCAAAAGGCAAGGGCTGAAAAAGTTGCATGTAGCTAGTCCCTCCTCCATAATAGCTAGTGACGATCTCTCTGTGAGCATAACAGACCCTAGTAAGAGTGACCAAATCTTAGAGGTTTTTTACACCAAGAGTTAGGTAGCATAGTTAAGAATATACCTCAGTAATGTGCTCCCTTGATCCAAGCTTTTATACTAAGGTTTCTCCCTAGAAGGGGAAGAAATTTAGCTATGGGGCCCAAGTGGTATAGCTAGTGTCTGCTGCCCCTACCTTATTGTCACCTATTAAGGGGTTCAATATGTTAGAAAGAAAGTGGCAAGAATGTTTCTCTAGTGGAAGAAACTTCCTCAGCATCAGGTGTTCTACTAAAAGAGACTTTCTAAGTAGTATCCTACATCTTAGCTGAGATGGCCATTACCCTGGACCCTTAGACTTCACTAAAGGAAAGGGTGAATCTACGAGGTTCTTCGTAGGATTTTGATAATGTGCACTATCCTTAACTAAGGAAAAGATCATTAAGGGACCTCTTCAGGGCGTTAATAAGCTCTCCAGTCTCTCTTCAAGTACTAAGGAGAAAAGGAGATCCAAATGGGCAAGGGGCATATAGCCAAAAACGAAACATACCCTCTCAGCGTACCTCACTCTAGTCCTAAAATTTCTCATATGGAGACTGACCTTGCTCCTCATGCTTCTAAGATTCCAATTCTCAATGAAGCTAGGATTCTTTTTCAAAACCTTAAGAATACAGATACTATGCCTAGAGGAGCTTGTAGTAATTCTCTAAAGAAGGTTGCAGCAGCAACGCAGGGTTGCTAAAGAAGAAGTGAAATCCTTGAGAGTGGCTTTGAGAAGGGAACAATAGAGCACCTGAAGACCAATGCTAAAATTGCTCAATTCTAAGAGAGCTATTAGAGTAGGAGGCTGAACAAATATGCTTTGGATTAGGCTCAATAGAAGACCATGGCTTTTGAAGATAAGTCGAGGAGAGAAAATGAATCATTGCTTTAGCTACCTAGAGTATGGAGACTATATTGCCAAGACCCTTGGAAGTGAACTCTCAAATATTTTGAAGAAAGCCATTTGAGAAGCTAGGGTCGAAATCTAGAAATACCTAAAAATTAAGCCTTTATTAATAACGTTAGACTGAATTTGTGAAAACTTTTTGATCGCTATAATTCTTCATTCATGTAAAGTCTTTCTTTGTAATCTAGCCTTCATTAATCAAGTTTCATGAATTTTCAGTGTCAGGTTACTTGTTAGCAAAAATTTTAGTAATTCTACTTTGTTTAGATTGTGACACCATTATTTTAAGGCTTTTCCACACAAAGTATTACATCAATAGTCTTTTACTACTTTATTTATTTAAAACAAATAGTTAAGCTATTAGAATCTTACAAGCTTTTCACTTTCAGTGCAAGGACTGGATTTTAAAATTGAAAAAGCAATCAAAAAAATGGCAAAATGTTTAGCTACACATACCTAAACATAGTAATGTCTAAGGTTATTAGCATGCCAGGTGTTTGGTACCTCTTTGCCTGCTAGAGTGAGAAGCTTAAAAGACATACATAAACCTCTTGGTCAATATAGCATGGGCTCTCCCAATTAGGTCCCAAGTTGCCTAGATGCTTGTTAATGGCTTCCATGCTACTTAAGACAGAGCCTTTATCTGGAGAGATCTGTCATGAACCTTATTATTTCATGTTCTGGTTAATCTAGCTTTGTAGAGTTTTATTATGATAATAGCTTGATCTGTAGTTTCTAGCAGTAGGTACAATATCTATTTCTACTTCTCCTCATTGAGCTTAGAGGCTTGTGGCCCCTATCTCTACTGAATCCATGATTTTAGTGCCATAATTGAGCATGAAAGGAGAATGCCCTATAGAATTCTTGATTGTGGTCCTTAGTGACAATAGGATCCCAAATAGTATATGCATCCAAGCTCCCTTGGCATCCTCAATCTACTACCTCAAGGCTTGATCTATACGTTGCACCAAAAATATGATATTTCTAAGATACCTTTATATCCAATTTGTGCTTAAAATAATTATTATATCTAGATTTTTGTTTGAATTTATTTTAGTTTTGTAGGTGATGAAATCAATCAGAAAAATGGTAAAAAGATGAAGAAGAGGATGAATGACGAAATTGGATCAATGGATGAAATTGAGGCAAGGCCCAAACCTTGGCCTACTCTTCATGGAAATAGTAAACAAAAGAAAAAATAAAGGAAAAACAACCCCACCAAACCAACAATTTAATAGCCCATCCCAACCTTCTGTTCCCCCACTTCCTAGTCATGTGACTTATACCACCTTTATTCCTTATTCTCTCTTCCTCTCCTGACTTTGAGAACCCGATACCCCCAATCTCGATTCTCTCTCTGTCTCTCTCTCTCTCTCTTCAACACCACAATCTTCCTTTATACCATCTCCATCAACATCGAACACCACCATCTCTATCATACCCACCGTCATCAGCGTACTCCACCAACACCAAATCCACTCCTCTTCATCGCTAGCAGGTTAATCATCTCCACCGTCCATATCAGGCGAAATTAAGGGTCAAGGAGGGAAAAAGAGGCGCAAGTAGCAGCGAGCAATATCTGGATCTAGGTTTTAATTGAGTGTTCTAGGTTCTTCTTTGAGTTTCAATTTCATATTTAATTTTTAAATTAGAGAGATTTTAGGGTTTTGATTTTCTATTTTCTTTGTCTGCCTCAAATTTTGTAATTTCAGATTTGGCTAATATTGAGTAGAGAATTGTGATTTTGTGTTTGATATTGCACAAATTTTGGTTTGATTCTTCCCATTTTTGATTGATCCAAATCTGGGTAATGCTCTGCCTTCATTTGAGTTAATCTTGGTTGACTTTTGTGGCTATAGCAGTTTTACACCATTGATGTATTTGTTTCAGATGTTTGAGGTTTTAATAGAGTTTGAGGTTTAGTTGACTTTTGACTTCAGTCCTTGTAATTTAGGGTTTTAATATTTTAGTGTCCGGTTTCAATTTTTCTTCCCCTATTCAATTTTGAATTTGGGTATGAGCTTTAATTTCATGTAATTGGTTAGAAGCTTGTTAGATTGTCAATTTTGCTTGAGCTTTGGTGAAATTAGTGTCAAATTTTAGGTTGGATTCAGAACCTACTCTTCCTCTCTCTATCTTCATGCACGGTTTCGTTGGAATGGTGTTCTGGGTTGAGGAATCTGACTATGGTGAACTGCAATTAATGGAGTTGAGGCTTGGTCAAACTTATGTAAAGGGATGCCTTCTTCTCCCTCTGCTTGTTCTCTGGTCACAATTTAGTTCTTTTTTCCCCTTTCCCTTGTTCTCAACAACCCATCAGGTGGGAACCATACTTGGCTTGAGTTGTATATGAAATGAATCGGGATTATGAATTGTGCTTTCATCTTGTTATGGTTCGGGTGCTGAATTCTAATGAGTTCTGTTGATTGTGTTCCATGTTGATTTATTTATTTCTCATCTAGGTATAACCTATTTGGTTTGGATTCCTTGTTTGTTTTGTTCTGCTGGTGTTGGCCAGATGAAGGCAGTGGGAGCCAGGGGCTAAGCTTGAAGTAAGGAAACCCATGGCTCTTGTTTTCCTCTCTCCTTTCTTGTTTGTTTGTTCTGTCTTCTCTATTGTTGTTCTCTATTTTATCTATCTCTTGTTTGTTTTAATTGGGTTGTGTCAATGCTAGAATGGCACTCTAAATGGAAATATAGATTGTGATTTCAATTTGCCTAGGTAACTTCTCCTTTTTCTTTTTGATTGATATTCTAGTAGTTTTATTTTATTGAATTTGGTATTGTTCGATGTTCTTAGTTAATCAATTGGTTTTCAAAGTGACACTTTAGGCTAGGTTTATTTGTTGTCTTTAATTAATTGATTTCATCTTAGTTAATTGCATATTATGGTCATATGAACTACTAGTACTAAACTTTGGTAAATAGTTTACATAATTTGATTAACTTGGAAAAGGGATTAGTTATTTTGATTTAATATTTAGTGACGTCTATGTCTGTAAGGAGACGATCCTCAAGTACTATAGTGAAAGCTATACACTTATGACTTAATATTTTACCTTGAAAATCTCGTGCACTATCCCAAATTGTTAGCAACTTATGCTTACCTATAGCTTGTGATCTTGCCATTACTGTAGCATTACTATGATTCCTTGTCGTTTACACTAATTTTTGAATCCCATGAGGAACTGTCTATAATTTTCCACTATGACTTGGTGGGTAGGCTATATTTAGTTATAATGTTTTTCCACAATAAGCAATTTTCTTTGCACTCTATTATGTGATTTTGGCAATTGGTTCTACTTCCACCCACTTAATGAAGTAGTTAACCACCACAGATAGAAACTTTCTTTGGCAAACTACTATGGAGAAAGCCCTAAAACCATATCTCCTTTCGCAAAAGGTGTGGATTCTATGATGGTTGACAATATAGTCATAGGATATGTATTCTTGGAGCAAATTTTCGAAACTTATTGCACTTTTTGACATAGGAAATTTCATCCATGAGCATTGTGGCCCATAGATACCTACTTTTGGATTTCTCTACCAGCATTCTTTTTCCAATATGGCACCAAAGTCTCCTTCATGGATCTCAAGCAGGATAAAAGTCTGATTCTTGCTTTCCAACACATTTTAAGATACGCCTTGTGAATCCCCTCCTGTAGAGTTCCCTAGAAAGATGCAGTACTAGGCTACTATCTTCTTATTCCTAGTAGGCTTTATGAATTTTCTAGTAGCTTGCCTTTTTCCAAGTACTGAAGGATTTATATCATCCAAGAGTGCATCCCGATTTTGAAATAGATCTATTATGGTTCCATGCTCTTGTTCTAATTCAACTTCCTAATAGACTGTCATAGGGTCATTAGATTGTGAGGAGCTTACTAGCTTAGTCAGTTTATCTGTTTGATGCTTTTCTGATCTGATTATATGCATTATTTGAAAGTGTTGAAGCTTTATAAAACTTATTGGATTTTTACCAAACAACTAACCATGCATTTGCTTTAGCCTCAAAATTACACTTGACCTAACTGACTATCCGCAGAGTTGCTGAGTATTCTCACATTCTTAGCTTCTAGCTCTTTGTAAATCTACAACCCCGTGATGATTCCCTTATATTACGCCTCATTAGTAATAGTTGAGAATGTAAAGCTCAAGGCATATGCATGAGAGATTATAAGAGCTGTGCCCAATAATCATTCTATGTAGGGAACTATCTATACTGGTTCTCTATCAGCTGACTCATGGACTTGTTCCTTATCCTTAAAGATACACTCATCTTAGAAATTTGATAAAGCTTTTGCCTTGCTTGGAGTTGTTGGCTTATAATCTATGTGACACTTGAACAGTTTCGCTGTCCATGACAACATTCTTCCTATCATCTTCTTCAATGGTTAATTAGTGAGGACCTAATGGTGTGATATTCAAAGTGAGTATCGAGCATTTTTGCAGCCATGACCAGGGCCAATTATAGTTTTTCAATGTTTAAATAGTAAAGTTTAGACACAACAAGGACATGACTAACAAAGCACACTGGGAATTCTTATTCCATTAATAATACTGACTTCACAATTGTGCTTAATGCCGAGATGCACATAAGTACTAGTGTCCTTATGGGGGTTGGGCTAAATGCTTATTCAACTTCTTCTATCCATTAAAAAGCCCTTAACGAATCTTATGCACTTGAAGGAGTTTAACATTTTTGGTTCAAAATTTTAAGATAAATCCCCCAAAGGTTATCGTACATCCTTTACACGTCTTTCCAGTATAGCCTTAACTTTCTCTAAATTTGCTTGTACCCTCTTTTATTAACTATGGCACCTGGGAACTTAACAGCTCTCACCCCCAATGCACACTTACTGGGATTCAACTTTGTGACATACCTTTTGAGAGTACTAAATGTCTCCCTTAAGTCTCCAAGGTGCTTCTTTTGGAGCTAGGCTTGACAATCATATCATTGATGTAGACATCTATGTTCCTATCGAATCCTACTGAAACAACTTATTTACTAGCCTCTAATAGACTACACTTATATTGTTTAGTGCAAAGGGTATGGCCTTGTAGTAGTCTAGGCCCTAGTGTAAGGGATGTTATGTTGTCCTAATATTGATATTTGAAGAAAGCCAAAGTGGACATCTTTAAATGACAAGAATATATGACCACCGGTAGAGTTTACCAATTCATGTATTTTGGGAAGTGGTAAATAGTTTCTTAGGCAAGCCTTATTTAAGTTTTTAATGTCCATTGACATCCTCTAAGCTTAGTTAGGCTCTTTGTCAATTATCACATTGGCTGACCATTTAGAGTAAAACCATTCCCTATTGAAACCTACATCCAGTTATTTATTGACTTCTTTATGGATAACTTTACTCCTATCTAGCATAAAGTGTCTCTTCTTCTCCTTGACTAGTTGGATTTATTCCTAATTCTTACACAATGATATATGGGCTTAATCCTAACATCTTCTATACTAAGTAAGCAAATACATATGTAAAATTGTTTTGCTTTTCTATAAACTCTTACACTAGGTCCCCTGTTATCTGGACAATTATGCTAAGTTATCCCTTTAAAGGACTTCCTATAACTACCCTTTAGGCACAAGCCTATGATTCTTGGTGCTCCTATAACTACTCTTACACTATGCCCCCTGGATATTCACCATAGTGAATTGTGGTGACTGTACTGCTTGTGTTTCACTCCCATAAGATTTTCCATGGGGCTGGTATTCTTCAGGTTAGAGGTTTACAGCAGCATATATGTCACTAACTAGCACTTTTATGATCTCTAAACCTTACTTATAGAGCCATTATCAAACTCAAATTGCATCTTAATGTCAAAGGGTGACAGTGTAGACTTTAGGGAGTTTAGCACTGGTCTTTCAATGATGACGCTGCAAGTTAAAGTGGTGTCCCTTACCACAAAGTTTACCATCAATTGCCTAGCAATCCCTTTTTCTCCCCAACTTTGTAGGTCGTTTTATGACTTTCTTAGGGCAGAGACCACTTTTTATGAATCTTGTGCATGGTAAAGGGCTCACACCAGGTCCTCTTCTTGGAATCTCAACTTGTTAATGTAGTTATAAAACAATATATGAACGAAATTCCCTATGTTTGTTGGCACCCTATTTAACTAGTAATTAGCTACTTGTAATTTAATCATAATAAGGTCATCATAAGGATGATACAGGGATCTGGTTTGCTCAAACAAAGTTCTAGGATGTGTGCTTGTAATCGTTGACTCTATGCTAGATGGAACTCCTTCGAAGGCTTATAGCTCATATACACTATTCCTCTGTTTATACTTTTATAGAGTTGGCCTTCCTTCTAGTGGTTAGGTTGTCCAACATAAATTTCTTCCTATAGGGTCTGTCGCTTAAGTAGTCATATAGGTGAACCTTACCTGTTATGTCCTAAAGCATCCTATCCAAGTCCTGACAATGTTCAGTGCTGTGACTGTGATCTTTATAATAGTCACTATGCTTGTCCTTATCTCTAAACTTATATTTTTGCTTAATTGGCCTGGGCAACTCTAATGGAATCTTACTCTACATTTTTCATTAGGATATCCTTCTTAGGCATTACAAGGACATTTCCTATCTTGGGTCTACCTTACTTCTTCTCCTAAATCGTTTTTCTTCTTGGGCTACTTTCCTCTTTGCTACGATCTCCCATATTAAGTTGTTCAGGTTTACTTCTAGGTTTTTCCTAAAGATCCCTGATATATATTGAGACTCGCTTAACCTTATGCTAAGACAAGGAGATGCATTCATCTACCCAAGAGCTACTTGACACCAAATTTCAGCACATAGGCCTACTTTATTATGGTAATTTGCTTAGTAAATGGGCTCAAACATTAAGGATTTATGACTTCTTGGACACATGATGAACTCTACTATTGCGATATATAAATATTTCAAGTAGATATTCACATTTCAATTCCATAAACGGTGAGAACTATGACTCCTATAATGTAGGTTTTTACTGGTGAATTTATCGAATTTGGCTTAAATTTGGTTTCTACCTACTGGTGTCCAATTAATGCAAGTCTAAGTTTTATTAATTACTTGAGATATCTATTTCATCCCCATGCTTTGACAATTAGCATTTGATTCCATTTTAGAGAGAAATGTCAAAATTAAGAGGAGTTTGCACAAATTTTAGTTTTTAAAACAATTTAGATTTTGGCTTTATTTAAATAAAATACAACTGTAATCCTTGGCATTTCTTATGGAATGAATCTATACTCAAGAGGCCCAAAGTGGACGTGCCCCCATTGGTGGAGCACAACTCTCTAGAAGGTTCTTTAAAAATGAAAAAAGAAATCTTGGAAAGTAGACCTTTTAGAAATTGCCATTATCTTTGAAATTTTTATTTGTTTCCTATGATAAATTGTAGGAATCTCATTGGTCCATTTTCCCCATTCTTGTTTGAACTTATTTCCCTAATTTTAGGTATTCATAGGCCCATTTCCTCATTATAAAGAAATATTTGATAAATGAATGAATTAAAGGACTAGGAGCCATTTTATTTCTCAAAAATCTCTTAATCTTTACCTCTAGTTCAAAGTGGTGATTTAGATTCTTTCCTTTATAATTTATCTTTGGTGGCTCTAAGAGTTTAGAAGACGGATTGGATGGAAGTTATTTATTCTTTTAGGATCTCATTCTTTAGGCTCTAATCTCACAATCAACTTGGTTATTTGAGATTAAATCCAACGACGAGCATCCATTTTTGTGTGGTTTCCCTTGAGTGATTAACGATCTTAGGATGAGAGGATTCATCCTCATTAAGTTGGTATAAGAGCTAGAGATCCTTTTTTTGTTTGGTCTTTGAATCAAAAGCTTCATCTCCATCGATTCAATTAAAACTTTCATCCAATCCACCCCAAAACTACATACTGTGGTTCCAAAAAATTACTATTATTCACCTCCTTAATAGATCCTTCTTAGTTCACACGAACGACAAAAAGTTAGCCCAAACACAAAAACAAACCTAAAACTCCATTAAAAAAGCCTTCATAAAAAAATCATAGAAGGCTCCTGAACAGTGATCGCCACGATCAGTCTACGACCCCTTCCTCATGGTCCATGGTCCCCCTTATTTCTCAACATTTTTTCTTTTAAAGCTAACCTAGAACCCTCCATGGTCAACCCCGTGGACCACGCTCTGTTGCCTTTTTCCTCATTCTAGCCCTTTATTCTTTACATCAATATGGCCAATGAAGGATACCTTTCTCAATCTAGGGGCATCCCTCCAAAGTAAGCTCATTAGAAGAGAGTTAAAAATTCCATTTTGAGCTTCAAGATCAAGTGAAAAGTCTCATAAGGGAATTTGAGCAAGTAAGAGAATCCGTTTCCACCAAGGGACGAAATCAACACCATCAGAAGTTTGATGGTAGCCCCACTAACATTGCCTATTCATCCTCACATAAAAATTATAATGATGAGGATAGAGGGGTAAGGAGGAGAAGACGTTCAATGGATGACCTAGAGACCTCAAGAATGAGGCACAATAGTTCGATGAAAACCTCAATCCAAAAAGGTACCTACATTAGGTCCAATCCATGGATAGAATCTTTGACCTTATGGAGTATAGTGATGAAAAGTATTTTAAGTTGGCTATTCTCAAGATGAAAGGGTGTGTATTCTTATATATGAGAAATTAAAGATGAATAGAGTAAGGGAGTCTAAGTCTAAGATCAAGGCATTGTCAAAGCCCAAGAAACACATGGCAAGAGGTTCTTACCATCCTTCTACAAGCAAGAGCTCTACCTCTAGATCACCTGTCCTAGCTAAGAGAATCCTAAGGTGGAAAAGTATATTAGGGAGTTTGAATAACTACAAACAAAGGTTGGTATGGATGAAGAGCACGAGCTTAAAATTGCTAGATTCATCAAGGGTTTGTCATGCAATATTGCCTATAAGGTAGACCTCCAATCTTATCTTTCTTTCGATGATGTATACAACCTTATAATGAAACTTGGGAGATAATTGAAGGATAGAAAATCCTTTCAAACCTTCTCAATTAAAATCCCCTCCACTCACATTAAAATCAAGTTCCACCCTTTCAAATTAAAGCTTTTTCAAGAGCAAAAGTATTATTAGTGAGCACCCTAAGAAGTTGGAAGGGAAGAAATGTTTCAAGTGTCATGGCTGTTGACATTTTTATATTGATTATCCCAATAGAATGTCTCTTACCATTAAGGAGGTGGAAGAGATTGAAGCCATTAAGGAAGAATCTAGTGGAGATGAAGTAGGGAACAATATTCCCACTTTGATCCCCTACTTGTTGATGAATTGTTAGTTAATTAAAGAGCTCTACATGCCAATAAGGCTCATTTTGAACCAAGCCAAAGGGAACAAATCTTTTGTACTAGTTGCATAATTAGAGGGAAGGTGTGTGAACTAAATCATTGATGGAGAAAGTTGCACCAATGCATCTTCTGTGACACTCATGAAGAAGCTACAGCTGCTAACCAAGGTGCATCCAACTCCTTACACTCTATAATGGCCCAAGCAAGGGAGTTAGGCAACCATTTCCAAACAAGCTCATATCTCATTTTCGAGTGGTTTGTATTATGGTGAAGTGTTATTCTCCATATGGATGCGTACCATTTATTGTTTGGTCAACCTTGGTTATATCATAATCATGTAATTTATGATGGGCATATTAATATTTATTCACTCAAGCACAATAGACAAAGTCTCACATTAGCCCACTTTAGCACCACCCAAACCTCACAAAATTGGACCAAGGAAGGCAAGTAAGTGAAGCCTCTTCATCAGAGAAATATGGGTCGAGCGTACGACTAGTAAGAGCAAGCCTCGAATTACCTTAATAATGGTAAAGCCAAACATAAGTTAGTGAGTGAAACCTTTATTGCTTATAGATCACTGAGAGCTTAAGGATGAGGTCCCAAAAGAACCCATCACTAAGGTCCTATTGTCTATCATACGGATCTTGGAAGAAAGCATCTATAAGGATAATCAAACCATGCATATCCCCTCTCTTGAGTACAATGAGTTTGAGTTATCTTGTAATTAGTATATTGGGAACCTTAATGAGCTCATGAGGTGTAGGAGGGCTGCTCATTGCTTTAGTGCTCTCCCTAAAATCTTCAACAACTCGTACACATCAAAGAAGGGAGGAGTTGTTAGCAGATTGGGTATTTTCATACCCAAGGGTGGTAACAAGCTCTTAAGGTTAGTGCAATGGATTTTAACCACAAGCATTTGAGGTCAAATCCTTCTAAAGTGGGCAAAGTTGATACATATTGAGAACCCTTTAACCTTGTGCCAAGACAAGAGATCATTTCATCTACCCAATAGTTATTTGATGCCAAATGCAAACACATAGGCCTATTTTATTCTGGCACTTCACCCATTAAATGGGATCAAAAAGTGAAGATCTATGACTCACGAGAAAGGCATTTGACTCTGTCATAGAGATATATAAATATTTTAAGTGAAAGCTTGCATTTTAATTCCTAAAAATCATGAGAACCATGACTCCTATAGCGCAAGTTTTTACTGGTAAATTTGTTGAATTTGAGTTAAGTTTGGTTCCTACCTAATGATGCCCAATTGATGCAAATCCAAGCTTCTTAATTTCCTAAAATGTCTATTTTAGCCCCATTTGTAAAAAAATTGGCATTGGATTCCATCCTAGAGAGAAATGGTCGAAATTAAGAGGAGTATGCATAAAATTCCATTTTAGAGCAATCTAGGTTTTGGTTTTATTTGAAGAGAATGCAAATGTAATCCTTGGCATTGTCTATTACGGAATGAATCTCAAAGGGACTCCAAGTAATGATACCTTGGTTGGTGGAGCATAATTCTATAGAAACTTCGTAGATGATGCAGAAGAAATCCTAAAAATTACAGCTCATAACAATTGCCGTTATCTTTGGATTTTTGGTTTATTTCCTAGGATATTTTATAGAACTCTTAGTGATCTATTGCCCCACTAGTGTATCAGCTTATTTTCATAATTTTGGATATTTATATACTCACTTTGCTCATTGTATTGGTAGATTTGATGATTAAATGAATACGGGGACTAGATGCTATTTCCTCTCTAAAAAATCTCTAAATCTTTATCTCTTGTTTAGTGTGGTGATTTAGTTTTTTTCCTTTAAAATTTCTCTTTGGTGGCTCTAAGCTTTTAGGGAAGTGATTGGGCGCAAATTGTTTAATTCTTTTAGAATATATTTTTTCGGGATGTAATCTCAAAATCACCTTGATTGGTTGAGATTAAATCCAACGAGAAGCATCCTTTTTTTCGTTGGTTTGTCTTAAGTGGTTAATGATCGCGAGAGGTAAGGATTCATCCTTATTAATGCCTCTAGGCCTTCTTAAACAACTATAAAAAAAAAGTCTTGAAGTTTTGGCTATGTAGGTATGACATAAAGTTAATATCTAGTTCATTTGGGTTGATATGGCTATATCGTGGTTCAGGGAATCTTTATCTCTCTGAATTGTGTTCAAGAGGACTGAATTAGATTGTGCTAGACTCCTAATTCCCACAATGTGTGTTAGGAACCTAATCTTCAGGTCTGTCCATGACTTTTTAGAAGACTTAGTAAGTTTGTTAAATGTTAATGGTGCAACTCCCTTATGTGTAGTCGGAAATAACTTGTGCATGACAAATACCTAGTGGAAGACATTAGATACGCCTAGGTGATTTAAGTGCTTAGATACTTCTCAGGGTTAATGGTTCTATGATAAGCATTAATTTTTAGTATCTTAACTTTTTAAGGAAGATGAGTATTCAAAATAGCTAAGTCAAAGGGTGATCTTAGATCAAGGACAACCTTACCAATACATCAGCATTTTGCTTGGGGGTTCTATCCTCCAACTATCAAATCTAACTCTATTCCCATCTAAGCGTTAAATTTTTTCTAATTGGGGTAGAGAATAACCTTGTTGATGCTAAATTGTTGTTGTGACTAGTCTTTTATTAGATGATAGATGTTTTCTTCTCATTTAGATGGTCTCAAAGATCTTATTGCTCCTCTTATATACTTTGGGGTGCCTTCCTTCAGTGTAACCCTTTCTTTGGGCTTTGGATCATCTCACCAATATGGTAAAGGGGAATTAAATAGTTCTTAACTGATCGCTTCTAAGTTCTAGGTTTGTCAGCTAGTGCTAAAATAATTGTGGATATCCAAGCATTAATTTCTATAATAAATAGGTCGAGCCCCTTCTTGGTCCTTATTGACCTTGGCCCTGACCAACTGCATAATCAGTCTTTGGAATTCTTCATGGCCTTCTACAAATTAATCCTTCCTTGGAAGGTACTAGTATTGGAGGCTTTTCAAATTTTGCACTTCCAGAGGCATCCTTTATGACATAGCTTCATTGCAGAAGTAACTCTTCAAATGTGGACTTATTCCCAGGTTTTTATGGCCTTTAGTAATTCTCATGGAGTCATGACTTTCTCAGGTTCCATACACACGGCACCAAATATTTTGTCTTAGGATAGAGAAAATCCCTCCTGAGTTGTAAGATTCAAAACTTTAGAGGGAATGATGCTTGACCAGATAACATGCAAAGAATTCAATAAGGGATAGAGTGGTTGTCCCCCTTAAACAGTTTTGGATTCTCAAGTTAGAAAAGGAACAATCAATAGGTTATGAGGACGTATAATAGCCGACATTAGGGGTGAAGCCATACTTTTGTATTAAGGGGGATAAATCATTTATTGTTTAAACCTATTATCAACTCTCATCCCCCACGCATCTCGTGAAATACCCCTAAAAAAAAAAGATATTGTACTAGTATGTAAGTCCAGAGAATGATACCCATAAGATGACATTTTTAAACCCTACCCATAAGTTCACGAAATCATTTATCATAGAACTTACAAATGTAAGAAAACCCGGCTTAGCATTAATAGTGAGGGTCCTAACAAAATTATAAAATAATACTAGAGAGGGAAAATGGTTTAGTTGAAGGGAGCAATAAGAAAAGCAAGGGAAACATGGAGGGGGGGAGAGGGGACGTGAGGAGGAAGAGTAGCAAGAATGACAAAACATAGATAGGGCCTTAAAAAACAAGTGACCTTATCAGTTCTTGAGCTTTTCGTTCTTAAGCAGTGAAGCTAGGCAGATGACAAAACAAATTTACCAACTACACTGACAACCTAGTAATGCCTCAATTTCAGTACATTTAAGTTTTATCTGCTAGGGAGGGGCATGGATCCCCATGACCTATTAGTAGCTCGTCTCTGACGCACGTTGCTTAGCTTTCCTTTGACGATGATTATGCCCTACTTTTATGAGGGCTCAGAGGAGATCTTTTAAAGATTTTATACTAGGGCGCTTCCTTTGTAGGAAAGAGTTTCTTTTATTAATACTTTATCTCATGAGATATTTGCCTCTTATTAGGAGACTGCATGAGATGTAATATCTTCTCTTTGCCCCTAATGCAAGGTAGGGTTTGTCTATTTGGAAGGCTAGCTAGTTAAGTTTCCTTTTCATCTTCTTTTGGAATATTTTTAAGACCCAAGGATAGAGACTCAACAATACAATTTAAGCTTGTCATAGTAAGGTTGTTCCTTGAGTTATGATCAAATGCTCAATCTCGAATCCTACTGAATCATAGTCATTTTCGTGCATATTGCTTTATCTCTTCCTCTACATATGAAAGTCGTATTTAAACAAGAAATTTGAATATGGACGATTGGATTTGATTTTAGCTCCTTCGTTTTAGTCTAAGCATAACAACACTCTTCACAATTGTAGTGATTGAACACAAGCTTTTTGACTTGTTATTTTCAACTAATTTACTTCTATTTTTTTGGTCTTTAATGACAATGATGATATTTTTTTTTAAAGAAAGATAAGAAAATAGATCTTAGGTATTCTTTTTCTCAAGAGTTCATTTGAATTACCCTCAATGAGTATGAAAAGGAGATTTGAGGTGGAACTAAATTCCTGATAAGAGTGGATTGAATATAAAGCCCAAATTTTGCTGGAAAATTTGCTACACGATTGCCTTCCTATACACAGGTTAATTTGTACTCTGGAAGACGATTCAGAATAAGTAAATGAATCCTAGATAAGAATCCTAATCTCCTGCCATGGTTGGTTCTTCTGCTAAAGTGCTTGTATGAGTACTTTATTGTCTCCTTCAATATAAATATGAGTGAATTTTTTCCATTGCTCCCTTAACTCTACTTTCTCAAGGGTGTTACCTTTGCGAATAAAACTAATGCTGAACCAAAGTGAAGGGACGCCACGTGGATAAATGATGCATCCAATTTGCAAATGATGATCCCCATGCTTCTACTCTTATTGATTTGGATCCATCAAGTTGATTGTGACAAATCATACAACTGGTTTTTCCCTAAACTATCCAATGAACACTCTTTTGGTGGGTTTTTGTAGCGCGAGGGTTAGAGTTGGATGGTCATTGTAATTTTGTGTCTTACCATCATTCGGCAAGTGCTTTCTTAGCTTGTATTAATATAGAGGTCACACAAATGTCTTATTATAAAAAATAGGACATTTCTGGATTTCCAACAACCAAAATTAATCATAGAACTCTATCCATGTCTCTTCTAGTCATGGGTGTTCTTGATAGAGAAATTTTAATATGTTATTAAAATGAGAATGTGACACATCAACACTTACCCGGTTGTGCTAAATGCAATATTCTAGACCTTTTGTTTTTCTTGCAAAATGAATATTCAAGAAGAGACGTGTGTTCGTTTGTGTTTCTAAATATTCCTCTAGGTTGGAATATCATTCAATCTTAAGGTTCATGTAACTATTTGTATTACCAATGATATGCACGTACTAAATCAATTATAAGCACAATTGCATGTTTAGTATAGAATTCAATACTTCCTAATAGGCTCCAGCATAAAGAATCATTATATGGCTTCGTAGAATAGAAGTACGCAATATCATACTAAATCATATAAACTATGACTACCATGTCTTTTTAAGAAATTAGACTCCTACTAATTTTTGAGCGAAAAATTGATATGGGACGCATTACCCACTTTCTATTGAATACCTTTATGACATTCCTCTCTTTTTTTAAAAAATACACATCTAAACCTTGCAAATTTGATTGTTAGGTGTACGGTAAAAGAAATTTGTATCAATTTTTTTATTTCCTCTTCTAGTTTTCCTTTTTCCTAAACATTTTTTAGGTCTTCCGGACGCTAGTCTACTGGCCAATTTAAAAGACTCTATCCCAAGATACCACAGGGAATCTTTTGATATGTTTTGAACTTTTTTTAAGAATAAAAAAATCACCACTAATTTTATTAACACTAAAGAATCTCTAAATGTGGTCTCATGTTTAATATATGCTCTAATCTCCAGGCAGATGAGCAATCCACACAAAGGGTCATTAAGTCTTGTTTGCATAAATACTTGAGAATCATATCCATGTGCTTAATTACTTACAAGTAACATGCCCAACACGATTATTAGCTAACTAATGACATTGAACTGCTAGAGCTTAATGACTTTGAGCGTATATTGTCAAGGAACTTGACTAGCTTGTCAGAAACAATTCCTTATCTGAGTTTGAAAATTAGTATAAGTTGAATTGAGTTTAAAATGAATTTTATGACACTTTGATCAATTTTCTAAGTCTAGAATTTGCACATCAAATCAATAAAATCTAAGTTATACATAAAGATGCAATTTCGTAATAAAGAAACATAGCACAAATGATAAATTAGGCTATATTAACTTGCATATGAACTATGACTATCATGTCTTTTTAAGAAATTAGACTTAATCCCTTCGAAACGATGACTATCATGCCCTTTTAAGAAATTAGACTCTTACAAATTTGTGACACTCTAATTAATTTTTCAAGTCTAGAGTTTGCGTGTCAGATCAATAAAACCTAAACTGTACATAAATATGCAATTCCATGATAAAGAAGCATAGCATAAATTTAGTACAAAATTTATTTGATCATATCCTTAAAGTTTGGCTATGTTTTTTACCCTTCAAGGGGCTATAAATTACCACACTACATTAATTTAGATTAATTACCACACTACACTAATTTATTTGATCATAGCATAAATTACCACATCCTTGAGTTTTACTATTTTTTATTATATTATATGTTTAGTTTATAATTTCTAATATTTGTGACCGCCTTATTCGTCACTTAGGATGATTAATCTTACTTGGGACCAACAATTAGTATTAGAGTTCGTCTCATCTCTTATGACTTAACCATCAAGTGAGTGAAGATCAATGCATGGCTCAGGTATGACGTAGATCAGTCAAGGAAAATTTGTGTCTACACCTCCTTTATCTTCTAAATCTAACTTTACTCATTAGAAGAGACTTATATAGATTTCATTGATGGATTAAAACTATAAGATATAGAACATAGCGCTAACGACTCCAATCAGAATTATCATACAGTTCGGACTGAACGATTGGAAAATCCCATTGAACAGCGCACCCCTAAAGAGCATGAGACAGTCGAGAAAAATTACAAGGTTATTAATGTTTTATATTGTGCTCTAGATGTTAATGAGTTTTAATAAAATTTTTACTTGTGAAATAGCAATTAAAGTGTGGAACACTTTAGTTACCACATATGAAGATATAATAAGTCAAGTTAGAAAATCAAAGATCAGCATCTATATACACCAATATAAGCTTTTCAAGATGCTTCCAAATGAAGGTGTCAATGAGTCATACATCATATTCACTAACATTGCAGAAAACAACCTCAAGTCTATTAGAAAAGTCTACCCAACTGAAGATATGGTGAGGAAGATATTAACAAGTCTCCCAAGGAACCAATGAGGAGCCAAGGCCACGGCCATTAAAGAGGCTCAGAACCAAACTACCTTGAAGCTAGAGAATCTATTTGGGAAACTTCTTTCTTATGAGGTTCACCTCTAGGAAGAGCAAGAGGAAACCTCTTCCAAAGGGGTATCCTTGCAAAGTACAATCAAGCACCCTGAAAGTCAAGGTAACTTAGAATCTGAAGCATTAGATGATGAAATAGTCATGCCAGTCAGAAGTTTCCACAAAATGCTTAAGAACAAGAATTTTGACCTCAAGAAGCTTTGAAGATGATCGTCCCCAAAAGATAACAAAGATATAAAATCATCCTATTAGAACCTTAAAACTAACACAATTATTTGCTTTGGTTGTCGCTAATTAGGACGCATGATTAATGATTGCCAATCCTTGAAAAAGAAAGCCGAAAAGAAAAAGTTCAAGGGTAAGGAAAAAAGGGATGTGACAGCAGCGTGGAGTGATAGCGAGTCTAATGATAGTGAAGATGAAGTCCTATGCTTTGTGTCAAATGGAAAGTAATTAAAAGAATTCATAGGGTATTGCAAATCAGCACCCACGCAAGCTGAAAAAGCATCTACGCACCAGGTAAAATCTCTTTTTCTAAAATGTCTAGAGATGATTTACTTGACATTATCACAACCCTGAAGAAAAACATATTTATTAGATGATGTCCCTTAATGATGGAATTTCTCTTTTGCAATATGAAAAGGAAACATTACAAGAGAAATGTGCTTATTGCAATACAAATGCAAGTCTTTACAAGATGATAACAAGCAGTGTTTAGAACTCTACGCTGAACTCTAGAAAAAGTGGAATAACTCTATTAAAAAGGTTGAAGCTCTTAAGGATAAACTATAGAAGTTAAAACTTAAAAATGAACATATTTTCAAATTCAACTTTAGGCTAGCTGACAAACTTCATGAGGTTGAAGAAGAAATTGGAAGGCCTAAGGCTCAATGTGCGGATTTTCAGAATCTCTTTCAAAACTCACTAAGAGACAAGAGAAATTACTTAGATCCTGCATATGGGTCAAAAACAAAAGGAAATCATATTGAAACTGCTTTGCTAAAGAGACACCTTCTCATGTAGGTCAAAGCAGTTCAAGGTATACTGAAAATGGTTTTTAAAAAGGCTTTGATCATTCAAGGATGAGAAAAAGATACCACGGTAACTATAACCAGAAACAGTGGCAAAGAAACTTTGTGCGTGCTAAGGATGTCATTGGATGTAGTCCCAAAATTGTTCATGTGTGGGTCCAAAGGGTACAAGGGCATTGAACATGATAACAAATCCTACACACAAATTTCAAATCAAGGAAAATAGAAAGGTTTGATGTTTGTTTTGAAGATATGCTTCAATTAAACACTGATATGTGGTACCTTGACAGGCTTAAGGAACATAATTGGTGATGCTAAAGTTTTTTCAAAAGTTAAAGAATCAAATCAAGCCACAGTTATAATTGGAGACAAAAAGTATGGAAATATCATTGGACTTGGAAACATTTTCAAAAATCACTCTAACTTAATTAAGAATGTTTATTTGCTTCATAGTTTTAAATTCAATTTGCTTAGCATATCTTAATTGTGTGATGAAGGGAATAAGGTTACCTTCAATTTTGCTCAATGTGATGTCTCTAGCCTTGAAACTAGAAATATTACTCTATCTAGATCTGGAGAGGGAAACAATTATGTTGTCAACCTTGATCATGTTAATTCTATGAGCCTTGCATGCTCTAAAGCTGTTAATGATGATCCATGGTTATAGCATAAAAGGTTGGGTCATGCTTGCATGCATATTATTTAGAGATTATCTAAGCATGATCTATTAAGAGGCCTTCCTAAGCATAAATAAACAAAGATGAAGTCTGCAGTGCATGAGTAAAGGGAAAACAAGTTAGAGCTTTATTCAAGCCCTTAAAAATTGTACACCTATAAGGCCCCTGAATTATTGCATATGGATTTATGTGGCCTCATAAGGTTGAGAAGTCTTGGTGGCAGTAAACATATGTTTGTTATTGTTGATGATTACTTCAGATTTACCTGGGTGTTCTTCATAAAGGATAAAACATAAAGTCTTGAACTGTTTGCCAAGTATTGTAGAAAGGTATAGAACACTTAAGGATTACTAGTTCATCCCATGAGAATTGATCACGAGACTGAATTCAGATGAGAATTTATTGAATTCTATAATCAAATGGGAATATCACACAACTTCTTAGCACTATGGACTCCAACACAGACTAGAGTGGTCGAAAGAAAAATTAGAATCTTTGAAGATATAACCAGAATAATACTATACAAAAAATGATATTCCAAAGTGCTTCTGGACTGAAGCCATGAACACCGCCAACTATATTCTCAATAGATGCTTGATGAAACCTATCCTACAGCCCCCATAAGAGGTCCTCTAAGGAAAGAAGTCAAAGATCTCTTACTTCAAAGCATTTGGCAGCAAATGCTGCATTCACATAAATGGAAAAGACAATCTTAGAAAGTTTGATACAAAAAGTGATGAAGGCGTCTTTGTTGGATACTCTCAATAAAGCAAAGAATATTGGGTATAGCATAAAAGAACTAAGGTGATTAAGAAAGCATCCATGTGGCATTTGATGAAAATATTGACGGGATCATCAGCTTAAGTTCACATCAAGATCTTTAATTCAATAGATATGAATATGATGAAGAAGGAAGAAGCTGAATCCAACAAAGCTACAACTCAAAGTTTACGACAACCAACCTTGAACTGATAAAAAAACACTGTCAGGACCCTTGAGGTAAGAAGATGTGCAAGAGAAAGGCAGGAAGTACACATTGATTAGAATCTCCAAAAATCAAGAATATGCTACCGATTTCTTGCACACCATCATACGAACAACATTATATTAGATCTCAACTCAAATACAAGGACTCATTCTTCTCTTAGAAATTTATCTACTTTCTCTACATTTGTGTCTGTCATAGAACCTGAGAGCCCCCAAGAAGCTTTTAAAGACCTTGATTAGACCTTATCTATGTAAGAAGAACTCAACCAGTTTGAAAGAAACCAAGCTTTATCCTTAACAACCTGACCTAAGAATGATCTAGTCATTGGGACCAGATAGACTTTGAGGAACAAGCAAGGTGACCCTAGAATGTAGTAAAAAAGAAGGCTAGACTACTAACTAAGAGTTACAACCTACAAGAAGGAATTCACTATGACGAGACCTTTGCCCCCTCTAGCTAGATTAGATGCTACTAGAATGCTACTTATATTTGCATCTTTCGTGGGTATCAAGTCATCTCAAATGGATGTGAAATGTGCGTTTCGGAATGGATATTTGCAAGGAGAAGTTATGTTGAATAGCACCCTGGTTTTGAAAATCTTAACTATCGTAATTACATTTTCAAGCTGCAAAAAGCTCTTTGTGGATTGAAACAAGCTCGTAGAGCATGCTATGAGAGGTTTAGCAAGTTCTTACTCGAAAATGATTTTAAAAGAGGATAAATTAACAAAGCTATTTTTATTAAAATAGAGGGAGAAGATTTCTTGTTTGTGCAAATATATATCGATGATATATTATTTGGTATGAATGAATCGTTATGCATCTCTAAGCTTCAGAGCCTGAATTTAATGTGAGTACGATGGGGAGTTGAACTTGTTCCTTAGACTACAAATCTAACAACGCTAAGATGACATCTTTATCAACTAAAGAAAGCATGTTAGGAACTCCTAAAGAATTATGGACTTGAGAATTCAAAGCATGCCAAAACTCTAATGGTTTTAAACTGTAACCTTGACTTAGATTCAATCAGTAAGTCAATCTTTGAAAAGGTATACAAAAGTATGATTGAATCATTATTGTATTTAACTGCAAGTAGGCCTAACATTGTGTCTAGTGTTTACTTATGTTTAAGATTTCAATCAGCTCTTAAGAAATCACACACTGAAGCTGTGAAAAAAAATAATAATAAGTATCTTGCTAACACCAGGGACCTAGTTGGTGGAATCCAAGAAGAGGTGACCTTGAACTTATAGAATATTCTTATGCTAATTATGTAGGTTACTAGTGTGGATTTTATATTTAGTTTTAAGACCTTTTTTTCCTTACAACTGCACGTGGTTAACTGTAGATTAACGAGTATAGGGTGCTGATCTCACGAAAAACAATAGTGATTTTCAATTTAACATTTCCAATTATAAAGAACAATTCACACGAGGAGTTCAAGTATTAATTTAAATAAAATAAACAAAAGAAGAGTAATGAGTCAAGAAAGTAGAGAAAAATCAAATAACAGAAAGAGCTAGGACTTTGGACTTCACCAATGATAAAAAATATTGAATTACTAACTCAAATGGGGGTTCAATGTGTCTCTTGTTCAACCTAAGCTACAAATATTAGACCATCAATTAAAAAGATAATTACAATAATCAAATGATATTATTTATCTAGTAGTTTAGCATGAATTATTCTTTTTAGACATAACTCATCTAATTTCTAGCATAAATTATTCAATTTTGACCATTATAATCTAACCTAATTGCATAAAATTGTATTAGCCTACAAGGCCTAATATTCATTTGAGATAGCAAATTAAACTATTGTAATTAACATGAATGAACAACAGTATTAAGATGCATAAATAGGTTAAGATCAGTTATAAACTCAAAATTATACAATTAAAGAGACAAAAATAACCCCAAAAGAAGTTAGTAAAATAATATTATTATCAAAGATCCACTAGAAGAGTATTTTAGTTGGCCAAAGGTAGTAAAAACACTATTAAAGTTGGTATATTTCACTTCCTATGCCTAAACTTTAATACACAATTACACAAACTGACATTATTAAGCACAACCTCTCAAATTTGACTCATAATGAGATGAGAAGAGAAGAGAAAAATAGCTAATAAAACTTATTTTCCTTTTAAACTCCTTAACCTAAATGATATTATCTCACAAAAGGCTCAAAAAATTGAAAGATAGAAGATAGGAAAGTGGAAGAATGCCTGGATGCTTGGATGAGTGGATGAATGAATGGATAATTCTTTGCTCTAACCTTAACCCCTTTTTAAAGTGAAAATTCACCCCTTCTTATGCCTAAAAATTAATTTCAATTAATTCTTGGCTGTTATATTGCGTGAGAAAAGGCTAATCTTCATTTCGATGCATTGTCTAAAGCGTATCCCCTAGTCCTTACCAGTTCAGTCGAAGTGAAGAGTTGAGTGGACGGTCTTGGTAAGTCCCATTGTTCATTGATCCCCCTAATGCTTTGTGAGTCTGTCAGGCATCTCTCCCTGTTCATCAATAATAGATAGCAGCTAATCCAGTTGATCCCAGGGCGAAGCCAATTTCAGCTTATCTTAAAGACTCGACCTTTTGGCAGAGGGAAGTTAAAACGGGTTGGTCATTCATTAGAAGGGGCGGCTTATGCCCATCAATTTTTTGATGATTCCCAGTTGAGAAAGCTGCAGCCGATGTGGATTGAAAGGAAGTTAAGGGGTGGACATAGATCCTTCCGCCTATCCAGAGTGTTGGAAATAAAGGTAATTGATAAGACTGGCGACGTCAAGGAACCCCCTTAAAAGAAGGGCATCAAAGAAGAGTAGGGGCGAATGAAGGTAAAGAAAGAGAATCTGCGGACATAAATTTTGACTTTCAGACCTTTGCGCCACATCACTTCCCCCCTAGCATGTAACTCCACCAGTTTCTCATTCAAACTCATCGCTTCCCCTCCCTCCAACATATTCAACTCGTCAAGGAAGGAAAGCCTCTCCCTGCACCTTCTGATCTCCTTTGGCACAAAACTAATTTTGATTAATTATAGTTGACTAGGTTTTGCTTACAAGAGGAGAATTTAGTAGTTAGAATTTGTTTGTGCTAAATGGATGATTCGGCCATGCAGAACAAGCCGAAATGGGAGGAAAGAAGGAGGGAAGAGAATAAGAGCCTACTGGGCATGACTCACATGCAAGATAGGCCCAATCAAGCTGGAGAAAGGAGGAGGTGCTGGGCTGGGCACTTGTGTTTGTTCAAGCGGTGAGAAAGGGAGTGGGATGGAGCTGGAACACGGGCCCGGGCTTTAGGCCCACACAGGTGAGAGAAGAAGATGAGTGGAGGCAGGTAGGTTGAGGGCGATTGAGCCAGAAGATAGGGACAGCAGGCCCATCCGGACATTGTGAGAGAAACAAATTGAGAAAAGGAGGGTGCTAGGGTTAGGCCACGCTCGTCTAGGCCGGAGCTTATGGGTAGCTAGATCAGGTGCTGAAATGCTGAAAGAAAGCCCAAATGGGCTAACTAGCTCTACTTTATTTCTTTGTTTATTTTTCCCATTTACTATTGGTCAAATGGGAAAGTGAACTCAGCATCGCTAATCCTTCCATATGATGGAGCTTGAACAAATTCGAGTTGAATTCATCAATTTTATGCCGAAATTCATTTTTTTTCTTTTCACATGAAAATCATATACAATATGCATTATTTACTCATAAAATATACTTCAAAGACTTAAAAGTAGGTAAAATGAATGGTAAAACTACATATAAAATATGAATTGTCAACTCCCCCACACCAACACTCTGCTAGTTCTTGAGCAAAGAATAACCATAATGCATATATTCATTCAACTCATCAAGTAAATAAGATTAGAGAAGAAAATCGAATGATCCAACCATTAATGTATGCTCTAACTAACATATACCAATTCAGTACCAACACATATCTCATTATCAAATATTTCTAATTTCAACTAAGTTAATAGGCCAAGATTCAAGCAAATTAAGCACCCAATGAAACCATATAACAATCCATAAGTACAAATTTCACCCTACATAACGAAAATCATAAGAGTGTCTGTAAAATCAAGTTCCCAACACCAAATCAATTTATTCGTATTTTTTTCATTTGATTTTTTTTAGGGAACCTTTTCGAAAGTTACTTGATGCCATGTATTTTCTTGAGTGGATAAAGATATGAATAAAGATAACACTCAGAGAAGCACTTAATATATATTTAGGCAATTAAAGATATGAATAGAGATAGAACCTGAATATTGCATACTCATAATGACATTTTAAATGGGGTTACATCTTAAACTCAAGATCAGTTACATAGTGATATTAGCACAGCAAACATTTTTTGCCATCAACCAGTCAAAACTAGAAATAATCTCCTATAGGCATGGGTTATGTGAATCAAATTCACATAATAAGAGTAGAACACATATAATCAAAATACTCAAACTCTTCCCAAAAATCGAATTCACCCAAAGATTTTCAATTTTAATTTTCCTCAAATTTTCATTTTCATTTTGCCTTCCCCGCCGCACCTAAAGCTTACATTGTCCTTAATGTAGCAAACAATAATCAAGAGATAAATAGAGAAAAGAGCAACACAACCTGACAGCACGAGGAAATCATTTCCATGTAAGCCCAACATCCAACTCTAAAAGTACCTTCACAACCATCACCAACCACAAAATCCAAAAACCAAGTGAAGAATCACACTCTCAAACACAAGCACACCTTGAATTAAAAATATATAAAAAAAAAAGACTCAAACTCACCTAAAATGATTGGGTTGCCTCCCAACAAGTGCTAAGTTTTATTTCTTTAGCCAGACAAGGCCCCATCCACTAATCATAGTAGACAGGGTTTACTAGATTGATGGACTCTATCAAACTAGGCTCAATCTCATTAGACACAACAGGTTTCAGATGTTGACCATTAACAATAAGAACTCGACCATTCTGAGGATCCAAAATTTAGACTGCCTTAGAGGGAAACACGTATTAGATAACAAAGCACCATCCCATTGGGATTACAACTTGCTAGGAAATAGCTTAAGCTTAGAATTAGAAAGCCAAACTTTTTGATTAGGTTTAAAAGATTTATGAGAAATCATCTTATCATGAAAAGCATTAGTTTTGTCTTTATAAATCTTAGCATTCTCTTAGGCTTCATTATGCAATTTATCCAATTCATTCAATTAAAGCATACAATTAGAATTCACTTGTCTCGTTTCAAAATTAAAAGCTTTAATAGCCCAAAAAAGCACGATGTTCTAATTTAACTAGCAAGTGACAAGCCTTATAAAAAAGAAGCTGGTAAGGAGACATCCCTATAGGAGTATAAGCAATATAACAGGCCATAAGAGCTTCATGCACTCTCAAAGACCATTCTTTCCTATTGGTTTGAACTATTTTCTCAAGTTTGGACTTGATCTCATGATTAGATACCTCAACTTAACCACTCGTCGGAGGGTGATATGGGGAAGCTACTTTTTGAGCCACAGAATATTTTCAATGAAAAACCTCAAATGGTCGATGTCAAAAGTGATCGTCATCATGAACAAGAGCTCTAGGGCTACCATACCCATAAAAAATACACTCCTTCACAAATTTTACCACCACCTTATGGTCATTAGTGCTAGTACCCTGGGCTTTCACCCACTTTGCCACATAATCAACAACAACCAATATGTAAACAAAGCTAAAAGACGGGGGAAAGGGATCTATGACATCAATTCCCATACATCAAACATCTCAACAATCAGAATAGTGGAAAGAGGCATCATATCATGACGGGACAGGGTACTCATACATTGACAACGTTCCCAAGCAAAATAGAAATTGTGAGCATCACGAAATAGGGTAGGCCAGAAAAACCCATTATGTAGGACTTTGGTAGCTATCGGGTGATGTCCAAAGCGACCACCATAAGCATAAGTGTGATAAGATATCAAAATACTATGAATTTCACTCTCGGACACACATTTACGCACCATGGTCGGGACAATGTTTGAAAAGATAAGGGTCTTTCCAATAGTAATGTCCTACTTATGAGAAGAACCTATCATTTTCTTGTTTGGTCCAGTGAGGAGGGATCTTCCTAGTGGCAAGGTAGTTCACAACGTGAGCAAACCATGGGAGAGAAGCATGTGACATAACAAATAGTTGCTCATTAGGGAAATGGTCGGAAAATCCAAGTAAGTCATCAGTATGCTCAGTAAAGATTTTCGACAATGTTCTGCAGCTGAATTTTCAGAACCTTTCCTATCTTTTATTTCAATATTGAACTCTTAAAGCCATAAAATCCATCTAATAAGTCTTGGCATGGAGTCATTCTTGGACCATAAAGTGTTTTAATTAGCATGATCAGTAAACACAATCACATTTTGAACACAAAAGGTATGGATGGAATTTATCAAGTGAAAATACTACAGCTAGCAACTCTTTTTCAGTACTAGAATAATTCCTTTGAACATCAGTTATAGTTCTATTAGTATAGTAAATGACATGAGGCACTTTATTCACCCTTTGACCCAAAACAACACCAGTAATAAAATTAGCGGCACAATAGGGCCTGACACCAATAAAAATCGAAGCTTTTCTAAAGCTTTTATATAAGACTCATCAATCACAAAAGGATCATCTTTAGTAAAGAGATTAACAAGTGGGAGAGCCACTTTACTAAAATCCTTAATAAATCTCCTATAGAAATCAGCATGACCAAGGAATAACCTAACTTGCCTTCATAAAAGAAGGCCAGGCAGATTAGAAATCAAATTAACTTTGGCTAATCAACCTGAATCGCCTTTCAAGACACTTTTGTGACCAAAGATAATCCCTTCTTACACCATGAAATGACTCTTTTCCCAACTCAACACCAAATTCACTTCTTTACATCTTTTCAGAACAGTGGATAAATTAACAAGACGCCCATTAAACGAAGAACCCAAAATAGAGAAATCATCCATAAACACCTCCATAAAATTATTAATGTAATCAAAAAATATTGCCATCATGCATCTCTGGAATGTGGAAGGTGCATGATATAACCCAAAATGCACCCGATGGGCATGTAAAGGTGGTTTTCTCTTAGTCCTCAGGATAGATAGGTATTTGGTTGTAACCATAATACCCATCTAGAAAGCAATAAACTTTGTCCAGCTAATTTTTCCAAAATTTGATCCATAAATTGGAGGGGAAAATGGTCCTTTCTAGTAGCAAAGTTCAACTTTTTGTAATCAATGCACATCCTCCACCCTCTGGTTTGTCTAGTAGGAGTTAATTCACCATCACTATTTTTAATCACAATTATGTTAGATTTCTTAGGGACTACTTAAGCTGGACTGACCCATTAACCATGAAAAATAGGGTAAATAATGTGTGAATCTAAAAGCTTTACTACCTTTTTCTAAACAACTTCTTCCATGTGGGGGTTCAGTCTATGTTGCATTTACCTACCTGGTTTGGCATCGTCCTCTAAGTGAATTCTATGCATGCAAATTGTTGGACTAATCCCTTTCAAATCAACAACCGACTACCTACTAGCACCCTTATGATCAGACAAAAAATGAATCAACTCTTTCTCTTGATCATAAGATAAGAGAGAAGAGATGATGACAAGTAGGGTCTCTTTAGGGCCTAGAAACACATATTTGAGTGAATTTGGAGAGGTTTCAACTCAAGTTTAGGGGGAGATACAACAGAAGGTTGCATAAGAGAACTAGCTAATGGTCGAAAAGCTTCATAAGTGGACACCCAAGAGGAAGACTCAAGATGAGGAGTAGAATCTAGAGTAGAATCTATCTCATTTATTGTACTTTCTAAGTCAAACAATCTCAAATCCTCATAGGAAAGATAGGTTCCTAAGGGATCATAGCTCAAAATAGCAGGTAAAGCTTCTTCAATCATTTCATCGATCACATCAACAAAGAAGCATTCAGATTCATTTGCAAACACAGGTTGAGAAGAAGCTTTGAAAATGTTAAGCCTAACCCTCATGTTCATGACTGGGACATCCATCACTCTGATCTACAGTTAATGGAGACATTAGTTGTGGCTAGGAAGGGATGTCCAAAAATAAGAGACATTTGCTTAGAAGCATGACTAGGGTCCATGTCCAACACAACAAAGTCAGCATGAAAAAAGTCCTCATCAATTTGAACCAAAACATCATCTATCTGCCCCGTAGAAGTCCTAACTAACCTATCATTAAGCTGAAGGGTACAGTTGGAAGGTTTCAATTCACCCAATTCCAACTCCAAGTAAATAGAATATCGTATCAAATTAACACAAGAATCCAAATCCAAAAGTGCCCTTTCAATTTCATGATTGCCAATATAACATGAAAGGTAGAGACGCCGGGATCTTTGAACTTAGGTGGAGTGTTGTATTTCAAAATTGAGCTAACTTGTTTACTCAGAAGAACCTTTCTAGACTTGTCATTTGTAGATTTTCTTTTAAAAGTGCACATGTCTTTAAGGAAATTAACCTAAGTTGGAATTGTCTAATCACTTCCAAGAGGGGAAGATTGACCTTAAATTGCTTCAAGGTCTCTAGGATGTCATCTCCTTGCTTGTCTTTCTTAGAAAATAATGGTGCATCTAAAGCTTGAGGGTAAGAAACCCTTGGCTTATATGTCATAGTGGGGTCAGACACAACAGGGGAAGGGGATAGGTCATTTTCCTTTTCTATTTCAAGGTCACTCTCTATGGTCTTAAGTCTTTCCTCCTTTTCATGTTCCATCTCACTTACCTTATTATCTACTTCTTTACCATTCCTAAGAACCATTCCAGCTTTTAGTTATTCAAATTGTTGGCCTGTAGAGTTCAACATGAGATGAATTTAAAAGTTTTCTTTCTTCTCTTTTTCCTACAGCTATGGCTAGTTGATCTAGTTGGGTTTCTAACTTAGCTATAGATTCTGATAGAGTTAACAATATGTATTTTAGGCTCAATTCCTTGGACCTTATAGTCAACATTTTGCATAAAGAAGTCAAAATAAATGCTATTCAGATCCCCAAAGTTTGGTGTAAATGATTTTTGGAGCTTATAGCTTTAGAAATGATTTCTTGGTCTATCCAGCTTTGGCGCAAATAATTTCTAGAACCAAACATCCCAAAAGTAGTTTTTTAAATTGCAGAAAGAACCCTATGGTTTTGAAATTTTCATTTCAGGCTCAATCCTTGAAAACTTATTTTCAAAAATCTAAAATTTATGTATGCGGAATTTTTCTTATAAGTACTACTCAAGGCCCTTTTTCAATCGGTGGCAGAGCCATGTGACCAAAAATAATTAAGATAATTAAGCTAATTAATAATTAATTAGGCCAATTAGTGATTAATGCTTGAATCATCACCTGCTTCCCCGGGACCGAATTATTCTGACATTGTCACTCAGCGGAAGGCATTTCTTCATTAGCACCTCAATTAAATTATATCACTGATATAATTTTAGAATTAAAAGCAGAATTAACTAAAATTAAGATCGAAGTCAAGGAGCTTAAGAAGTAATTACCTGTAATTCACTTTTCTCTAGTTAACAAAGTTAGACATAGCGAAAAATCTACTGCCAGTATTAGTACTCCATTTTAGCACAAATATCCTTTCCAAAACTCAAAAAACAAAAATCCATTTCCTTTGCATGATATAAAAATCCAAAAAAAAGTAGGAGAAAAACAGATGAAAAATCGCTGAAAAAGTAGAAAAAGAAGAAGAAGAAGGAGTACAAGCAGTATACTTTTGAAGAACTGCAAAATATGTTTGAAAAAGAACGAAGTCCAGAAGAATTAAATAAGATCATGAGCGCAATTAGTGATAAACATGACGTCTTGTCTGATGATAATGAAGAGATAAATAATGTCCAATTAGAAGAACAAAAATACTAGCAGATGAATTTGATTAAATTACAAGATCTTAATGTGTTACCATTAGAAGAAGTTATAAAAAAACTGGATAAAAAATATGGTAAAATGACTATTGAAGATGAGATTAATGAGATTGGAGAGGAACTTGAATTAGGTGAAATAGAGACCAATCTGGTTAATAATGTTATTCCTAAACCTGAGGAATTCGGTGAACCATCTAGAAGAAATACTCATTTTGTAAGACTCTGGTACGTTCCAGCAGGATGTACAACCAATTTTTCCTTTAGGTTTCTCCCAAGAAAAATTATAACTTTTGAAGAAATTGAATATACTCCAATTAATCAAATGGGATACGTCTTAAACATAGATGGAGCACGAAATAGAGAATAAATATTTAAGCATTGAAGAAGAGGCATGAATAGCTTCTTAAATCTGAATATGACATGGACTGCTACAAATTTCTTAAACTACATCGAACATAGTTTTCTACCACTGTACTTGATTGGTATAATTCATTAAATGAAGATGGTAAAAATACATTAAGAATGATGGAAACACCAGCTATAATATTCAAAAACTTATGCAAGGAAATTGAAACTGAATTCATCAGAGCTAAACTTAATTCTGAAGAAAGGCAAGAAAATGGCAGAGAAAAATTAATAATATAGAATTATAGGATATGAGATATCTAAAAAATTATATTGCTAAATTTAGTTAGTATTATTACAAAATTGGGCATAATGAAAATTACCTTCATATGTTCTATGACAAATTACCATATTCTATAAATTCCATAATTAATGAAAAATACATTGCATGGCTTGAACGAGCAGATGTTATTGATACCCTTAGTTCCAGAATTTCTTGTTTAAGAAAATGGGTCAACGATCAATGTCTTGATCGCCAAAAGCAAAAGAAAACTAAGAAACAATTCCTAACTTGCTAGGATTCGCTCACCAATGGGGAAAGGAACCTCGAGAAAGGAGGAAAAAGAAAATTCTATAAGAAAAAGAGCTTTAACAAGCAAAGGGACGACAAATATAGAAGAAAATATTACAATAAACCAAGTCCTTAAAAGCGAAGATTTTTTAGGAAACCCGCTTATTGCGCTGCAGGGGAAAATAACTACATATGCTGGGCATGCGAAGAAGTAGGACATTATGCTAATGAATGCAAAAATAGGAAAGATAACCAGCTCATTGAAACCTCGGGAAGCCTAGATTATGTTGAGCTTAGTAAGGATGAGGCATTAGATCTAACCCTAAATAACAACAAAGGAATTATTGAAATTATATTGGACAATGAATATGAAGAAAGTAATTATGAAGAAACAAGTCATATGATGGAAAGTGGCTCTATTAGTCAAAGGAGAGGGGTTTGTTGTAGACCATAATAACGAAGACGTCAAAGGAGATTGAGTTCTTCCCATAATTCAGAACGACATGATATATAAAAAATTCATCTTTTAATTGAAGAGTAAGTATGTATGCGAAATGATGGAAGAAGATTTAGAAATAAAAGATGTGAGTATGATGTGCGCGAAGTTAATCTCATTAACTGGGAAAACATCCTTAAGCATAATAAAGATAGAAAGTATAGGTATATCCATATTGGAAGCGTCCAAGTTCAAATCGCTTCATTACAATAATATGGTAAAGATATTGATCTTTATGCTTTGCTCCGTGATATTAGGCACACCAAATTTAATAATCAAATTATCACAGGGATTAAGACCAATTTATTAATGGATTAGTAGGATTCAATTGTTGACCTGGATATTATGTGAGTCTAAAGGATGAATTTGCTAAAAACTTCCTATCTATTAAGATAAAAACAGTTGGAATGGGCATGAGAAGAGGAGAATATCCATTAAGGATATTTTGAAAAATTATCTACAAATTAGATAATACAACAGATCCAAAAACTAAGGTGACAATGATAGAGGTAGAAAATTTCAAAACCCCTACCCCCATGGAAAAAATCCAGAGGCTTAAATCCAATCTTCAAGAGATAAAAATTGGTAGGTCATGGATTTTTAGCTTTGCTAATACCACAAAAATCAATAAGAAAAATGCAATAAAATTGATGAGAATGGTTAAATAACCATTAAACTCCAATTATTAAACCCCAATTAGACGAAGGTATATATCAGCAGATGAACCCTATTAAACTAGAAGATCTGAATGTGTTACCTTTAGAAAAAATTAGAAGAAGACTAGATAATAAATGTGGTAAAATGGCTATTGAAGATGTGATTAATAAAATTAAAGAAGAACTCGACTTAGGTGAGATAGAGACCAATCTAGTTAACAATGTTGTCCCTAAGCCTGAGAAATTTGGTGAACCTTCTAGAAGAAATAATCATTTTGTAAGACCTAGGTACATTCCAGCAAAATGTACAACAAATTTTTCCTTCGGGTTCAACCAAAGGAAAACTACAAGCTTTGAATAAGTTAGCCTTACTCCAATCAGTCAAACGGAATACATCTTAAACATAGATAGAGCTCGTAACAAAGAAAAAATATTTGAACATTGAAAAAGAGGCATAAATAGTGTCTTAAACCTAAATACTACCTAAACTGCTGGAAATTTCTTAATTACATCAAACGTAGTTTTTGTGGCACTATACCTTACTCATATAATTCATTAAATGAAGATGGTAAAAATACATTAAGAATAATAAAAACACCAGCTGCCATGTTCAAAAATTTATGTAAGAAAATTGAAACTGAGTTTATCGGAACTAAACTTGATTTTGAAGAAAAGGCAAGAGAATGGTAGAGAAGGATTAATAATACAGAATTATGAGATATGGGATATCTGAAAAATTATATTGCTGAATTTAGTCAATATTATTACAAAATTGGGCGTAATAAAACTAATCTTGGTATGTTTTATGATAAATTGCCATATCTGATAAATTTCATATTTAATGAAAAATACATTACATGGCTTGAACAAGCAGATGTCATTGATACCCTTAGTTCAAAAATTTTTTATTTAAAAAAATGGGTTAATGATCAATGTCTTGGTCTCTAAAAGCAAAAGAAAATTAAGAAGCAGTTTCTAACTTGCTGGGATTCACCAAACCAATGGAAAAAAGAACTTAAAAGGAGAAGAAAAAGAAAATTTTATAAGAAAAAGAGCTTTAATAAACAAAGGAAAGAGAAGTATGGAAGAAAATATTATAACAAACCAAGTCCTTCAAAACATAGATTTTTTAAGAAAGCTGCATATTGTTGTACACAAAAAAACAACTATAAATGTTAGAAGGACACTATTCTAATCAATGCAAAAAATAGGAAGAATAACAAGCTTATTTAAACCTTGGGTAGCCTAGATTATGTTGAACTTAATGAAGATGAGGCACTAGATCTAGCCCTAAATAACAATAAAGGGATTGTTGAAATTATCTTAGACAATGAATATGAAGAAAGTGATTATGAAGAAATAAGTCATACGATGAAAAGTAGCTCGATTACTCTTGGTGATCTTTAGAGAGAAGAGTTTGTTGTACATAATGATAACGAGGAAGTCAAAGAAGATTGGGTCATTCCCATAATCGAAAAGGATATAATCTATAAAAAATCCATCTTTCAATTAAAGAGCAAGTATATTTATGAGATGATGGAAGGAGATGTAGAAATTAAAGATTATAAGTATGATGTGGGAGAAGTAAATCTCATTAACTGGGAAAACATCCTTAAGCATAACAAAGATAGAAAGTATCAGTACGTCAATGTTGGAAGTGTACAAGTTCAAATTATGCCATTACAATATTATGGCAAAGATATTGATCTTTATGCTTGGCTCTGTGATATTAGGCATGCCAAATTTAATAATCAAATTATCACAGGGATTAAGGCCAGCTTATGTAATGGATCGGTAGGATTCAATTATCGACCTTGATATTATGTGAGTCTAAAAGATGAATTTGCTAAAATTTCCTATCCCTTAAAATAAAAACAGTTGGGATGAATATAAAAAGAGCAGGACATCTATTAAGGATATTTAAGGAAAATTATGTACAAGTTAGACAATACTATAGATCTAAAGACTAAGGTCACAATGACAGAGGCAAAAAAATTGAAAGTTCTACCCCTATGCAAAAGATTTAGAGGATTGAATTCAATCTACAGGAGATAAAAATTGATAGTTCATAGATATCGAGCTTTGCAAACCCTATTAAAATCAATAAGAAAAATGTGATAAAAATTGATGAGAATGGTAAATTACCATTAAACCCCAATTATTAAGAAGCAAGAGTGTAGGATCAGAATGGGGAAAAGGATCTTCATTAGTTAAAGAAGAGTTTAAAGAAGATGATATAATTAGCATGACAAGAATTGCTAGTGAGCCAAGTTATGAGGATGAATTAGTCAAACATATAACTATGAAAATATGCTATGAAGTCACTAACGCAAATTCTAATAGCATCTATATCCCAATAAATGTATACTTAGAGGGATATAATAAATATAAGTTGTATGCCTACACTGATAGTGGTTGTTCTGTATGCTTTGAGAAAAGATTATTATTTTCGTACTTTATGTGGAAAAGAGCTAAAAATTCTGTACAAGTAAGGATGGCTAATAATAGCATTATGAGTCACAATGAAACCATAGAAGGGTTATCCATAGAATTAGGAGGAGTTCAATATATTATACCAATGCTGTGGGCTACTGATCAAACCTTTCATGACACGATTATTTGGAAATAATTTTCAAAGATTGTATTCTTCTTGCATACAGACCATAAACCAAATAATTTTCACAATTGATGGCCACTCAATTCCTATTGAAAAATTAAGCAAGGCTTACACTCATTAGAAAATTGAAGTTACACGTAGCCAGCGTGGTGAGAAGGTAATGCCTGCATAACGAGAGGTAGCATTAACAATCTCATTACCTGAATTATTTATAAAAGAGCAGATTGCTCAACAACAAGAGCAACTAGGTAAAGAACTCTACTCTGATAATCTACTAAAATTTTGGAATAAAGATAAGATATTTGTAAAAATTACTCTGTCAAATCCCATTACTATTATTTGGGTTAAACAAATGGTGTATATGCACCAGGATATCCAAGAATCTGATAAATAAAGTAAGAAGTTATGGATAAAGGATTAATCAAAAATAGCAAGAGTCCTCACACCAGGCCCGCTTTCATAGTAAGAAATCATGCAGAAGAAAAAAGAGAAAAGGCAAGAATGGTAATCAATTATAAAAAGTTTAATGATAATATTGTCTTTGATGGTTACTATATTCCTAACAAAATTGTCCTCAATAGAATTCAAGGACCTTTTTAGTTCTCAAAAATGGATTACAAAAATGATTATTGGTAGATAAAAATGGATAAGGAAAGTATTCCTTTAACTGCATTCAGTGTCCCACAAAGACATTATGAATGGATAGTAATGCCATTTGGTCTTAAAAATGTACCTCAAATAATCTAAAGAGGAATGGATAGCATCTTCAAAGACCTTAATCACTACTGTTTAGTTTACATTGATGATATTCTCGTCTTTTCTAAAACTACAGAACAACACAAAGATGATGTCTTAGCTGTCACTCAATGATGCATTGATCATGGCATTATACTGAGTAAAAACAAGTGCATTTATGCTGAATAAGAAATTAATTTTTTAGGCTTAGAGATAAAGGGTGAACAGATCATCCTACAAAAGCATATTTTAGAAAAATAGAAAATTTTCCTGAAAAGATTGAAGAAAGAAAGCAATTAGAAAGGCTTCTTGGATGCCTAACCTATGCTTTAGATTTCATTAAGGATTTAGCTAAACTAAGAAAGCCATTAGAGCAGAAACTTAAGAAAGAAGTAAGTTGGACATAGACCACTAATGATACAAAGATTGTTCAAAATTTCAAAAAGATATGTCAAACTCTTCCTGTTCTTAATTTGCCTAATGAAGGAGATGATTTAGTACTTGAGATAGATGCTAGTAATGAGCCTTGGAGTGTAGTCAAAACCAAAGAAGGAGAAAACTTTGCAAATATTACAGTGGAAGTTTTAGTAAGGTAGAATGCAACTATCCCACAATGGAAAAGAAAATCCTTGCAGTTATAAGAGGAATTGAAAGTTCTTAATCTTTTTAGCCCAAAAACCTTTTCTTGTTCGAACTGATTGCAAATGAATACTTGGTTTTATGAAAAAGAATTTATCAAATATGCAAGTGCAAGGGCGACTCTTGCATTGGCAATTATGGCTTAACTAGTTTTCCTTTTCTATTAAACGTATACAGGGATCGAAGAACTCTCTGCTAGTTAGTTTAACGGGAGAACTTGCCAATGGTAATATCAAAGCAGAACTCCTACCAGAAAAGGAGGAAATCCATAATAAGATGCCATTGCTACTAGAACGGGTTACTCCTTCTAGTGAGGTCCTTTTTGATAATTTAGAATTCCATACCAAAAGTAGATGACAGTTTGGTCTACTTTCTTCTGCCTATGTAATAGCCCAAAGACTTTCCCTTCTAGAATTATAAGTTAATTGCCTTAGATGTCCTTATGATATCCAAGAAAAAGTAAGTTCTCATGTTCAAGAAAAATAGTTCAATGAGTGGTATGCAGCCTGCATTGATTATTATCATCATTATTCCTTTGATATTTGGGAGTCTTCGAGCACAACGATCTACTTTCCTGATAAGTCTGGAGTTGGTGGTGTTAGTTTATTAGAAATTCAATTTCTCTAAATGACCCCGTCATTAAAGTTTGAGAATATGGGATGATACTTTACTTCATGAAAATCCCAGATCCAAAGTGCCCATTTTTCTCAAAATTAACTGAGTCTCAGAATACATATTCAAAATGATCTATTGGATTCTATCATCTCTAGATGGTCCAACAAAAATTCCAAATAATCGATACCTATATGTGGAGGTACATTGTGCACTGATCAAGTATGAAAATGGAAAAGCCAAACCAGGTCATTATCTTGTTAAGATTGCTAATTACGATGATCCCTATGATTTATGACAAGAATGGTTTCTAGATCGATGAGAAATAGTTATTGATCCTACTTTAGTAAGAACCATCGAATTTTACAATATTTATCATCAAAGTTGGGCACTAATAGAACAAGGAAAAACACTAATGTGTTATGGAAACACTACTTTTACATATGACAATGAGTTTAAAGAATAAATGAAGGTGGAAGGAGCAGTTTTTAAAAGATATTTTTGATTATATCTTTGATGTTAGAGGTAGAAAATTCTTATCAGAAAAAGGAAAGAAACATTTTCTTAAATCATTTGAGACATGGGAACTAAAGCATCTTCAGTTAGATGACGATTTTGATGATTATCCAGATAATGATGATTTAGAAGATATAATTGGAGATGAAGGCATGCAGAATCACAATAATGATGATTAGTCTTGTCATCATCAAAAGCTCTGAAAAGTGGTTGCTCCGTTATTGTACTAATTTGCCAAGCATTAGGTCTGTAAAATAAAGCAGTTTACTGTAGCCATTGTGAATGTACTTTACTATGTGAAAAGTCAGTGTGTACTATAGGGCATCCTATGTACCCCCATCCCTTTTATAAAAGAAGAGGTCGAGTGCTGAGAAGGGATACAGTTATTTGAGCATTCTTAAGGAAAAGAGAAGTCGAGATTCTCCATGTCTCTATGAGCATGCATTTCTAATAATCTTAGCTTAAATCCCTCTTCAAAGCTTTTCATTGTAATATTTTCACTTATAAGCTCTCAATACAAGAACTTTTCCAATAGAGAGCGCTATTCAATCGAACCTTATGTCTTAAATATCATAATTTCTTAATTAAAGTTCCACTATCCTTGAAGAAGATTAAAAACTTGATTAGTGACTATGGTCTGAGGTAGGAAACGAAACGGATCTATGCTGTGCCAGATCTAAGGAAGGTGGGGTTGAGATTAGCAATCTCTATAAATCAGAAGTTAGAGGAATGCCGGTGTCCAGCCCTGACTAAGTTCAGGTAATGGTCGAAACTGTTTAATTAAGTTTTAATTATTTTGCTAAACATAGTGGGCCGTTAATCACTAAAAATATAATATTTATGATATAAGTAGTAGACTATGATAACTAGTACCATTAAAGTTATTATAAGAAGTCCAAACATAAAAATAAGCATAGTTTTGCAAAACAGCCAAAACTTTGAAGTATTTGCATTTGGAACCCTTCAAGGACCTAAAAATAAGTATTTGTGACCCAAAAATCAGATAACCCAAAGTCTTATGCTCTAGAAGCCATTGGCGCTGAACTAAGTAATAGCATAAATATTTTTCTAGAAATGTAGTATTAGAAAACCATTTCACCAAACCTCAAGGGACCGAAAAGCAATTTATTCAAGAAGTCAAGGTACCAAGAGTAGAAATTACCTTGTCTATATCAAAACTCCTAGATGGAGATGGATGGGAAGAGGGACGAACATATCTCCCGTTCTGGAAATCAGGAGGGGTAGGTCTACTAGATGGGCTTGAGGATTCTCAACATTTGGAGACCTCTATGAGAAATTAGGATGATTCCTTCAACAACGATCATAGGTGCTAGAATAGGGATTATTAGATTAGGGATTATTAGATTAGGATGATTCCTTCAACAACGATCATAGGTACTAGCACAAATCAAACACGTCTTGCATAGAAGGGGCTTTAGACACTTTGTTCATACAAAACAATTGATCAAATTTCTTACTTAAGACACCAACTATACTAGAAAGGTCAATTGAATGTGAAACCTCATAAATCCCCTCTTTACTTCCTAATTACCTAAGCAAATCAGAATGCGAAGAAGTAGCATGCAAGTGTGAATTTTCACTCAAATGTTCAAACAATTTCCAAGCTTCTTCAGGAGTTTTGTATAAGAAACTATTACCATAAGATGTGTCAATCATTTATCTATTGTGCTCATCTAAGTCAGAATAAAAACTTTGGAGGAGTTGCCATAGTAGGGACCTCATGGTGAGGACAACTTCACAATAGCTCTTTAAACCTTTCTCAACTTTCATGCAATTGTTTATTTTTATTTTGTGAGAAATTGATTATAGTACGTTTTAAGGCAGTCAGTTTATAATTGATAAAAGCCTTTTGAAGAATTCCTTTTGCATTTGATCTCAAGTGGTGATATTTTTCCTAGTATCCAACCAAGCTTTAGCTTTGTCATTCAAAGACAAAGGGAAAAGCCGCAAACGAAGAATATCATCAGAGATATTATTCAAAAATATAGTGGAACAAATCTCTAAAAATACGTCAACATTCTTAAAAGGATTTTCAGACTTTAGCTAATAAAATGACAGGAGCATTTGGATGACGGAATATTTAATCTCAAATGGCACCATAGCAGTGGGCATACGGGTTCTTGCAGGTGAGTCATAAATGGTAGGAGTAAAATACTCCTTAATTTGCTTCGATGGTAGGATTTGCCCTTCAGCCATCTTTTTCTTAGATTCACATTTCTCATCTCTTATCTTACCAAGAAAACGTTCGATTTCAGGATTATATTCTTGAATTTCTAACAATAAAGAGCATATACCATGTATACACCCATAAACAACCAAGAAAGGAATGAGAAATCACCACCACAATAACCACTAAATGAAATAAGAAGAAAAGAGAAAGAAAGAAAAAAAATAAAAGAAATAAATAAAAGAAAGATTCAAGGGAAAGCGGGGAAAAATGAAAAATAAAATAAAATAGAAAGAGAATAAATGAAATAAAAGGGAGGGGATTGTTAGATTTTATAAATTAAACAAAATAACAGCAATAAAATAGTTAGATTAGATTAGATTAGATTAGGAGGGATGGGGAAAATAGTTAAATTAAAAGGAAATGGGAAGAACAAAAGTAAAATAGTTAGATTAGGGGGGATTGCAGAATAAAAGAAAATGAAATAATGAAAAATAAAAGGGATGGGGGTTAAGAATAAAGAACAAAAATAAAATTGTTAGATTAGCAGGGAGTAGAGAAAGTAATAAATAAAAAGACAAAAAGGAAGATGACATTCAAAAATCACTATTCGTTCCACGCTAACAGCGCGAAAAATTTGGTGTGGATTTTATGTTTAGTTTTAAAGCCCTTTTTACTTGCAAATGCACAAAGTTAGTTGTAAACTAGCGAGTATAGCGTGTCGATCCCACGAGGAACAATAGTGATTTTCAATTTAACTTTTCCAATTATAAAGAATAATTCATAGGAGCAGTTCAAGTATCAATTTGAATCAAAGAAACAAAAGAAGAGTAAATGAGTCGAGAAAGTACAGAGAAATCAAATAAAAGAAAAATCCAAGATTTTGGATTTCACCAATGATAAAAATATTAAATTATTAACTCAAATGGAGGTTCAATTTGTCTCTCATTCAACCTAGCTGCAAGTACTAGGTGACAAATTAAAAAGATGATTATAATTATCAAATGATATTATTTATCTAGTAGTTTAGCATGAATCATTCTTTAAGACATAACTCATCTAATTTCTAGCATAAATTATTCAATCTTAACAATCATAATTTTAAGCCTAATTGCATAAAATCATATTAGCCTACAAGGTCTAATATTCCTTTGAGATAGCAAATTAAACTATTGTATTTAACATAAATAAAGAAAGGTACTAAGATGCAGAAATAAGTTACGATCAAGTATAAACTCAAAACTATGCAATTGTAGAGACAAGAATAACCCCAAAAGAAATTAACAAAATAATATTATTATCAAGGATCTATCCTAACCCTAGAAGAGTATTTTAGCCAGCCATAGGTAGTAAAAACACCATTGAAGTTGGCATATTTCGCTTTCTATGCACAAATTTTAGTACTTAATTACACAATATGATCTAGTTAAACGCGACCTCTCAAGTTTGACTCACAATTGAGATGAGAAAAGAAGAGGAAAATAGCCAACAAAGTTTATTTTCCTTCTAAACTCCTCAACCCAAATGATTTTATCTTACGAAAGACTTTCTAAAAATTGAAAGATGGAATATAAGAGACTGAAAGAATACTTGGATGCTTGGATAAGTGGATGAATGAATGGATGAATCTTTGCTCCAACCTTGACCCCTTTCTATAGTGAAAATTCGTTCTCTCTTGGTGCCAAAAAATTAGCAAAAAATTAATTTCAATTAATTTGTTGTTGTTATATTACATGAGAAAAGGCTAGTCTTTAGCATAAAATTAACTTTGATTAATTAAGGTTGACTAGATATTGTTGACAAGAGTAGAATTTAGTAGCTAGAAGTTATTGGAGCTGAATGGATGACTGGGCCGTGTAGCATCAGCTCAAACAAAAGGGAAGAGGGAGCAAAGAGAACAGGAGCCTACTGGGTAGGGGGTCACGTGCAAGACCAGCCCAATCAGGCTAGATAGAGAAGAAGGAGGTAGGTTTGATGCTAGCGTATGTTGAAGTGAGAAGAGAGGAAGTGGGATGGAGTTGGGAAACAGCCCCGGATTTTAGGCCCACACAGGTGAGAGAAGAAGAAAGGTGAAGGCATGCAGATTGATAGGCAACTGGAATAGAAGTTAAGGACAATAGGCCCATTTGGAGATAATGAGAGGAAGAAAGGGAGAAAAAGAGGGTGCTAGGGTTAGGCGATGCTCCTTTGGGCTGCAGCTTACAGGGCACTAGAGCAGGTGCTGAAATGCTAAAAACAAGCCCAAATAGGCTAGTGACCTCTGCATTCTTCCTTTCTTTTTCCCCCAATTTAATGTTGGGTTAGAAGGTAAAGCGGGATCGACTTCGTTCATCCTTACACATGATGGAGCTTGGACAAATCTGAGTTAAATTAATTAATTGCATGCCTAAGTTCATTTATTTTATTTTCACCTGAATCACATAAAATATGCATTATTTTCTTGTAAAACTTATATTTCAAAGACTTAAAAGTGGGCAAAATAAAGGGTAAAATTACATATAAAATATGAATTATCAATTACAAAATTGATAGAAAGAGTATATCTAGCTCATGCCTATTTCTTGGACAATCTCTTGTGCCATGGCATTCCAAGAAGCGAAGTTCAATGGCCTTGTTCATTACTAAGGCTGAATGTATTGCTACTGGTGCATGTTATGCTCAAAGACTATGGGTCAGCCAATAACTCAAAGACCTTGAATTGGACTACAAGAAGATTCCTATCAAGTCTTACAATAAGAGTGCAATTAACATCTATAAAAATCCAATTCAGGAGTCAAGGACCAAGCATATTGAAGTAAAGCACCATTTCATCAGAGATAATGTGGAAAAAGCTGATATCTTTCTCTATATCCCCATAAATATGCAATTGGTTGATATCTTTGTCAAGCCCCTTAGTGAAGATCAAGTCTGTCTTATTTGAAGAGAATTGGGAATAATTGACCACACTATATGAATTAAGGGGAGTAATTCCTCTTAATATAATATGTGGTAAGAAAAATGATTTTCCAAAGCAATTAACTTTGGTGACCTTGACAATCTCAAGGCTGTTGAAGTTAAGCCATTTGATACACTAATTTGTGCATATTCTCTTGTTGATGAAGACTACTTAATAGTCTTTAACTGATTGAAATCATTTTTCAAAAATTATGGAAATCGAATTTTAAAAATTTACTTGCAATCTTTTCAAAATTGGATGAAAAAATCTTTTTGAAAATACTTGAGTGATTCCCTTTTTTTGGTCCCATTCTAGCAAGTACTAAAAAGCCTATGAAAGCCTTAGACATTTTAGCTTCTCTCGCTTTGGAAGCTGTCTAAGCTTATCATATCTTTTAATTCAACCATGATCATTAACTTCTCTTAACTTCTTGCTCAGCCTGCCTTAATTTTAATTCTCTCTCTCTCTCTCTCTCTCTCTCTCTCTCTCTCTCTAGCTTCTCTTTAAACTTATTGAACCATAACGTAAGACGTCCTACCTCTATCTTAACTTTTCGCATTGTCAAGCTAAGATCTCCTCTAAGAATCAAAAGGGTGCTCCATCTGAATCTATTACTAAGCGAACTACTAGAAGCTCTTGCTTACTAGTCCCTACACCTCTAAAAAAGAAAAAGAGGCTAGTAGGCAAGGAAGCTTAGGAAGAGTTTGAAATTGATGAGGCGCAAGAGGTAAATGTTCCTCCTTCTATTTCTACCAATTGGCCGATACTATTGTAACTTCAAGCTGTTCTTATACTGACAACTGGAATACTGCGGTGCAAGCTTTCCTGCTATACATACATGTAGGAGGCGAGGCTTGGTGTCCTCTTATGTTTTTGAGACTCTTATGCTGGTACTGGCAGTTGACAAGATATGGGGTTCCCTATCTGGCTTGAGGCATATGAGATGGCCTCCTACATATGGGAGACATTCCATTGGGGTAAGATGGATGACGTCATCCCTCCCCCTTCTCCCCATCCCCTACAAGCTAACTTCTAGTTGCTGCGTCTGAACTTCATTAAAGAGAATGCGAAGTGGGAGGCCGAAGGGAGGGAGATGCGAGAAATTATCCAAGCAACCTTCTAGGCCATGGTAGTGGCATATGTTGAGGAGTTAGGCATGCTTTCTGGGGTTGTGGCCAACATTATCAAGGAGGTGCTGGAGGACCTAAAGTAGTATTTCTTTGAGGGTTGGTTGGCAATTCACAAGGGGGAATTGTTGGTTACGGCCAGAGGGCACTTACTGGCTGGGCTACGGCCACGGTAGGCCCTGCTCCCACATCTGAAAAGAGTGTGGGCTCGAACAGGCCTCCTCAAACACCCGATGTGAATTGACTTTCATCTAGGTAAACTGCATTCTATTGGCCTTTGGGTGTGATGCTCTTTGAGAGGATTCTTAGTTCACTTATGTGCTCCTTCCTGAGGTGTAGGGGTGCGATTCTTGCGGCAAGCTTGGATGCCCACAATGCCCCCTCCACTCAGTATAAAATAGTATTAGTGGGAGTAAGCTGCTATACATATTTGGTTTCTGCTTCGTTTTTACCGCGTGAGGCTTTATGATGGTTTTTCCTTATTTTCTAGGTGTCGGAGAGATGGCTAACTATGTTTGGGAGGCCTTCAATTGCTAGAAGAGAGGACTAGCGAGTGTACCTCAACTCACCCCGTCCTCTGCCCGAGGAGTACCGCCAGCTCTACCTAGACTTCAATTGGGGAGACGTTGAGGAGGTCACCTGTGTTTTTAAGATCCGCGAGATCATCCAGGGCACATTCTATACAATGCTAGGCATTTTGGATAACCGGCCTGATTGTCGGGTTGACATTGAGATGATGTTTAATTATGGCTGGGTCTATACCAAGCATTTTGGCAAAGCTGTAGGCATATATATCCTTATACTCCCGTAACAATTCTACTAATAGACATCATGTGCGCTCTGAAAGATCATCTTTCACGGCTATGGATTCTACGTCGCTTGGAGGCTCTGAACAGAGTTGCCTTAGTTCATCAACTACTGAGGCGCAGATGACCATGGCTTCCGATTGGGCTGCGGCTCCCGCTCGAGGTCCTCTGGCTGCCCACCGCCTATAAGGGGTCATATGCTAACCAGATAGCATTCACGGTCGGTGCACTGATCCCCAAACAGTTTTTCCACTGTACCGTCTTCTACTTTATACTGGATTCATAGAAGATAAGGGGCTATCACGGCCTTCACTCTGGTGAAGGGTGGCTCTTCCTAAGATGACATTGTAGGCAGTGGGCACATCCACACCAAGAAATCAACTTCTAGGCTCTTGGACCTGGCCTTATCTCCAAACCATAGCAACAACCGTATCATTCCCAGTAGGTTGACAGTATGCCCTCCAAACCTCAGGGTGGGGTGCATGAGGGGGATGATGTCTCTGCCGGAGTACTTGAGCATCTGGAGGCACTCCTAACTTATGATGGCGGCCGAACTTCCACTATCGATGAGTATCCTGCGGACCAATGTGCTGGCCACCTTTCACTCGATTACCAAGGGATCATCATGTGGCATCACCAGGGGTTGGCTCTCCGCTGCTCTGAATATCATGGTGGGTGCACTCATCGTACTTTCACTTTTTGCAATCATAACCTGTTGCCCAGTTATTGTAGCGATGATCTCAGTGGAGCATTCCTCCTAGGGCGGCTCGGAGATCTTTCCCTTGCCTTTTTCAAAGGCTCTCATGTCATGCTTAAGAAATGATCAATTTGGCATTTGTCAGCTAGCTTGTTGAGAGATTTCTTCAACCCACGGCATTCAGTCATGGTGTGGCCATTGCATTCATGAAACTCACAATAGCGACTCGCATTTTGAGATTTCGGTCGTGAGGCCATAAGTGGTGGTCTTCTGAATATGGGGTTGTCCTTGATATCCGTGAGGATGCTCCGGGGATCCGTGTTAAAGCGTTGATCAGGGCCTCTACGCCGCTACCTCATCTCAGTCCTAACTTGGCTTCTTTCTTCAGCTCGTCCTCTATGGTTCACCTTCTCCGCCCTCTGCGCAAATCTCAGTAGCCCTGATGAAGTTATCGGCCTTTTTCAGAGCCTCTGCTAGCGATATTTCTTTTTGCTTGGCCAGAGAGAATTTAAATCATTCGCTCTTCAGCCCCTTAAGGAAGGTAGTGTATGGCACTCCGTCCTCCAGATCTAGGATCAGGACGGTCTCCTGGTGGAATCTCCTCACGAAGTTAGCTAGGGACTTGTTTGTTCATTGCTTGACTTTGGAAAGGTGGATGCTCATCCGCCGTTCCTTACAGTTGGCTATGAACTGGCTGACAAAGCGATCACTTAGCTCCTAGAAGCATGCAGCACTTCCAGGCGGCAAGCCACTAAACCACTTTTGGGCCACCCTTGGAAGTACCTACAGCGGGCTGCATCATCCACGTCCTAGACCTGCATCTAAGGCTTGTACACTCCAAGATGTTCTTCAGGGTCTATGGTCCAACCATATAATTCTAGGTTGGGCATCTTAACCTTATATGGGCTTATTACATTCATAATTTCTTCGTTAAACTATGTTGAGAATGGGACGGCCCTGGACACGCGACAGTTCCTGATAATTTGATGGGAGCGTGCGGCTTTCTCGTCAGCTCCACGTAGGACAAGCTGCGAGCTTGAACGTCGCTCTAAGGGGGACTGTGCCAATGGCGACCAGTACACCCTGCCTCCTGCTTGTAGGGCAGAGGGCTACAGGTTCGATCCCAAGTGGCTAACTGCCCCCAGGGGCTCTTCTTTTGGGCCAAGAGAGACCCTCGCCTGCTTTGTAAGGGTTCAGCATCTGGATGCGAGGTGCACTCCTGTTCCTCCAACCACACCAACTAATGGGAGTTGGTAGCATAAGAGGTTGAGGCTGTCTTTGAATGTGTCAACTCCTCATTCACCCGGTGAAGGGCTCGTGGCACCTGAGTAATCTGCCTAGTGTCCACATCACTTGCGGTTTGTTGCTGCTCCCCTCCTGGTCGTCTAGTACCATAGGGTCTAGGCCCTTACGAGGAGCAGGCTCTATGTCATCGTGCATTTCCCTCCCTGGGCAAGCGACTGCCTCAAGGAGCTCATCCCCTCAATGGGCTGCTTGACTGGTCAGTAACTTACTGTAAGAGGGTGTTCATCATGTTCGACATGAGAGTGTTTAAGGCCTCCACGGTGACGTATGTTCCATCCATGGGCGACCTCAGCCCCATTGACCGGGGTGGCGCCCGTGAGCTTTCTGACGGACCTTGAACCTCGAATGCTCGGCTGGGGGGTCCCGCCGAGCACCCGAGGGATCAAGCATAGGGTTCTTATCTTTTCGTGCACAGGCTTGGGCTACTTCATTGACCTCCATCATTCACCGTACGTCCCCACAGACGGAGCCAATCTATTTCCAGAGTAGATACGAGATGACTTAAGGTGACGACAAACGGGTTTATGTGGTCATGATAGTCCAAATTTCCAAGCCTCCGATTTTTCCTACAACAAGGCACTTCCCAAGTTTGAGGTCCGAAGAACGCCCCTCCGACAGTCAAGTTAGAGCCCTTCGAGGGTGGAGGGAAAGGAGAAAAGACAAGAAAAGATAGGAAAAAGGTGATGTATAATGTCATGGTCTAAAAATCAGTATCCAACATTCATTACCTTTCTCAGTGGATGGGTAGGTATTCATAGAGTACAGTACTGAGGGCCCCATTTGGTAATTTTATAGAGTTTTCTTGGTCCATGGGCTTGGGACAAATAGGCTGCTCTAGGGCACATCTAGAGGGCCTATGTAAGAAACTGGTCCGATGGGCCCCTTGTCCTAGATAGATGACTTGACCTCACCGGTCAGGTTTCTTCCGGATCAAAGACTTACATAAATTTTCTGAAGGAAACATACAAAAATTAGAGTCATAATATAGCAAGATACTCTTAAATATGTTGTCTCGTCATAAATTAACATGTTTTATATATTAAAATCACTAAGTTTTGAAGCATTACGCTCTATTGTAAATTGCTAAGCTTAAATATCTATCGGCTTAAATGGCACCCAAATCGGATCAACCCTATTCACAAGACATATGATATACGTATTGTAGAAATGTGGATAAAAAGATTATCTTACATAATTTAGAAGTTGTATATGCTTCTACTATTCAACCATACTATTTTTTTTCAATTTAAAAATATTGTAATATGATTTTTAGGTCAATTTAACATAAATAAGTTTAGTTATTTAATAAAAATAAATTCACTTGCTCAATTCAATAAAAATAAATTCAATTTAATTCGGACAACTTTAATTTAGGTAAGTTAAACAAAAATAGGTTTAAATGAATAAGGCCGAAATGATACCAGTTGTCCAAGTACTTTGTCTCATAAAAATAACGTATTTTCTTATATTGTGAATATTAGCTATGCCATTAATTGAAAGTTTGAATGACTAATGATGTGCTGAATGCTCCACTTGGTATAATCACGTCTGACAGGCGGTTTCCATCATTGTATTGTCCAGTATGTATAATTTGCGGTTGCACATTTTGCCCTGTGCTATTTTGCATTAATGTTAAACTGTAAGACCCTAAGTAGTTGTAAGATAATTGTAACAAATTGTCAAAAGTTACAAGAAATTGTAAACATAAACTTAACATTGCTTAACGCAAAAAAGAACGTATAGGCTTATGACTTCCAACTTCATGTCCACCATCTGCATGCTCAAAAGAGTTAATCTTGGGTTTTTGTTTAAGAAAAATTGACTTTAAATAATCGAGAATATTATGTTAAACATGTAAGATAATTCAAACTATGAAATTGGCGGAGTATGTATCAGATTTTCAACTTACTTGTACTGTATATCCCAATTTAAATAGAACTCATGTTTCATTACCTAAAGAACTAATGTTATACATATATATTTTGATGCATAGGAATATTATCTTAAATGTTTGTTTGATACATTTTTTGACATAGTGCATTTATAACATAGTGTGTTAGTTTAGCATAAGTGTATTTATCTGAGAGTATATTTGATTTTAATTGTGGTATTTTTAGAACATATCCTTTACTTCCATGTAGTTATGCCTTTAACTTCACATTTTGTGTGTTACTTTTAAATCAAAAAAAGTAATATCCACATGCATCAGTATACAAATCATATTAGCATCTTTTGTGACTAAATTTGAGTTTTTGATAAAATGGATGTGTATAGTGCAAATTCATTTGAAAGCTCGATGCGTACAGTTGAAATATTATATCTTAGATTATTTTGCACATTTTATCTATACTTGGGATTATTTTAAATCAAATTTTCTAGTTTAACTTATATTGTAGTACACTAAAAGTTTTTATGATAACATTTTTCTAGATTATCTTTCACTTTCTTCCAAATTCACAAATTCTAATTTAAAATCTTACTAGTGTTGTGCCTGTTTGTTGAACGATTAGGATTAATATATTTGTAAAACTTGTGTATGATGAAGATATAAAAGTTTAGTGTAGTAAAGTTTGTAGGGTATGATATAATTTTATTTGAATATGTATTATCATCAATTGAGAACATCTCTATCAGAATGATCCTGTAGAAAAAAAAGGTGCAAAACTATGAAGTCGTATGTGACAAGTGACATTCATTTGAGCGTTACAATCTATTTATTACAAGTATCATTTTGATTTTATTTTTTAATTATTACTCATTTAGGCGTTACAAATCCTTAATATGATAATCTGACTTTTTAAACTTTTTTTAAATAAAATTTATATTTTGACACAAAACTATAATAATTGCAATCATGATTAGATGTATAATGTCTTTCTAACTGCCTTGAATTTCAGTACAATACAGGAATCGGTAGATAAATAATAGTCATTATCGTTCATCATATGATCAAAGACGATCTTTTTATTTGGGATTTCGGGAAAGGAAGGAAAAAATAAAATAGCTAAAAATACTAAATTCTGGTCTTGAAGGAGGGGGGTTTCCGTGGGAAAAAGGGAAAAATTTTAAAAAAATAAAAAAATAACACAAAGAAAAGGTTGTGATTCAAGAAATAGCTAAATAATTACTTGAAAGCAAAATAGAATATAAAGGTTGTGAAAATTGAACGCTGGCTCAATCCCTGAAGTACCCACGTAGAATGGCACAGGGCACCGCTCAGCCAACAAGAGACTCTTTTGTCAATTTGGGCGACCAACTTAGCGATCTAAGGCTTCTAGATTTAACAAAAACCAACCTAACCTCAAAATTCGATTCGAATTCCTATGCAAATTTTGGTATTGAACACGATTTTCCAACCCAAATTCAAAATAAACTAAACTTAAAAACCACACAAATTAGCATGTTAAACCTGACCTGAACCCAAACCCACCCACTTTCCAAAAATTATATCACTATTTTTAAATTTTTCTTTAATTTATCCCTTTTAGTAATAATGGTTATTCATTATATCAAACTATTTAGAGAGACAATGTATAATTATAAACTTTACTTTTTAGGTTTTGTTTTATTTTTATATTAGCTTTTGCTTTTTAGGTTATTCAAATAATGGTTATTCATTACATATTCATTATATCAAACCAACGCACTCACCCACACATTATCTCCTTATTTTTAATTTTTAGATGTTGTTTTATTTGTTTTTTTTCTTTTCAAAAATTCCAAGAAAAGAAGACCAAAAATACTTACATGGGTGTAGGAATTGCACTGTTGTTTGGATTAGAGAGTCTAAAAGAAGACTCATTAGGATTGAACCCAATCCTAAGTCAAAGAAATGGCAGTAGAAAAACCTCTGAATGATATTTTCTATCTTCGATGGACTACTTTGCCATCATGTTTTAACTTGCTTGACTGGGACCTAATGTGGCTTTTGAATTGAGACTTCATTACACTCAAATATTCCTTATGTTACTAGTTTAGAGCATTCATATATGTTTTTGAGAAAATTTGACGAAATATGGTCCATAATGCATTTCTAATATATTTATTGATGTTGTCAGAATGAAACTAATTCCTTTTACCGTAAAAGATTCGGCTAAAAGATGAATGCATGATTTGGCTGCTAATTGTGTATCTACTTGTTCACTTTGTTAAGTTATTCTTAAGAAAATATTTTTCCAATGCCAAAACTATAAGCTTAATAAATGAAATTAATCAGTTTGTTCAGTTGGAAAGCGAATAGTTTTGGAAATACGTAGATAGGTTTAAAATTTTGTAGCCTCAGTGTTCTCACTATAGTCTAGAATAGTCGCATCTTTGCCAAATTGCTTGTGAAGAACTTGACCAACAGACCAGAACCATGTTAAAATCATGTCTTAGGGTGGCTTTATTTCTAATAGCACCACTACCGCTTGGTAGATTTTAGAGAATTTAGCTGAGAATACTATGCAGTGGGAAATTGCCAGAGATGATAGCTTCAGTTTTAGGTTTGGTGATAGGGGTGGATTGCATGCTATTTCTTATGTGAGTCATATTGAGTCTAAAATTGCAGTCTTAGCTAAAATGCTTATCTGTTCAGCAACCCTAACCTCCCTATGCTTCTTTGGTGTATTGTTCTCATTGTTCAGCTTAAAACCACATGTTGAGTTATTTTACTTCCTTTGCTCACCAGTTATCTGCTCGACGTGACTAAGTAGATAAGGCCTACCAGGATCCAAGAATGACCCATTCTCCCCTTACTTTAATCTAGGGTGGAAAAATCACCCTCACCATTCATGGAGTAGCGGATCAAATGTTGCAGTTCTCAATTCTTAGCTTGGAGTGTTTCTTCAAAACAATTCTTATCTCCCATCCTTTTGGTTCTTATCAGCAACCACCTTATTAGAGCATGCCTGGCACCTAGACCACCACATCTTGTTGCTCAGAGCTAACCTCCTCCTGATTACACTAATATTGATAAGATTAAGAGGAGACTAAGGGGATGGTCAGTAACAACAACTCTTTGAGCAAAAATAGCTGATTGGGATGGGTTTAGCTATTTTAACCCAGTGAAATAGCCAAAAAGTATTTGGTAAATAGTTATTTGCAATAGCTGTTTTGGCCCAAAACTCTTTTTGAAAAGTTTATTCTTATTAGCCTTTTTGAAAGAGCTTTTCCGAAAAATAACATAATTGTCCAAAAGTTTGAACAAATTAGACTGCATTCCATTTAAAAGTAATTTATAAACAAGGTCATAAATAAAATTTTACAAACATCTTTTTTAGAAATAGTTAGTTACATCAAACGTATTTTCTAAAAACAGTTAATTCCAACAGCTAATCCAAATAGCTAACAGCTAACAGCTATTTGTCAAACATGGCCTAAATAGTAATATGCAGAGAATGGTGCATGCGAATATGGAAAAGATGATGAGAATGATGAAGAACAGTTTTCTGAGTTAGGCCCATCCATTGGGGAGCCAAGTACTTTTCCTAGTCCGAGAGGTGAACTCTAAGGGTCTTGCTTCTTCGTCTTCTTATAGATATACCCTAGTGACAATGTAAGGAAAGTGAATGCAGTCATTACATGTAGATCAGGTTGAGAGGTTGATAATAAAGTGGGTAATTCAAAAGAAACTTACGAATAGCCTTAAACTTTCTTACAAAATTCCTTTTCCTCCCCTTCTTCTCCTCTAAAAACTGAATCATCCAACAATTTAAGGGATATTACTGATGGGTCCTAATGATTCCCTTCTAACCTATCCTTTGACTAAGAGGAGCTTATGGAGGTAGACTTTATTGACACAATATATCTCTTACCTCCTAAAGATATTTCTTCTTCTACTACTGTTTACAGGTTTGTAAGTTTGTACCTCCTGTCTACTATAGACAGAAAAACAAGGACAACGCCCATATTGATAAGATAAGATAGACATTCTCTCAAGGTAAAATCAACATTCTCTTGCTTGATGGTATTCAACAAATGCCTTACACTAGGCTTTTGACGCTAGGCTTTTGAAAGATTTGTGCACTACTGGTGTTCCTAATATAAGTAGACTTTCTTAGCCTATAGTGCTAGTTTTATTATTTCCCATCAAATTTCAGTGCAGTATGGGGACCTCGATTAACCTACTATTTCTGTAGCCATAAGGGACAAAGTCTTAGAACATTGCATGACTTAGAGGCTGCTGTCAATTTGTTACCTTCATTATGTATGAAAGGCTACGGTTAGGTGAGTTAAAACCTACCAAGATGTTAATCCAACTAGCTAATAGATGATGGACCTGATTGCCTAGGGATGTGGTATATGATGTGCTAATTAAGGTGGGTGAATTCATTTACGTACTAGACTTTGTTGTGCTTGAAACTAAGAAGGTACATGATGTTGATAACCATATCTCTATCATTCTAGGGAGTCCTTTCTTAACTACCACAAATTCTATCATTGTGGTAGAGATTTTTGAAGTATGTCATAGAGACTTCATAGGACCATTTCCATCTTCTTTTTGATATAAGTATATTATACTGGTAGGGGAGGATATTTCTAAGTAGGTAGAAATTATCCCTATTAGGCTGATGATGCTAAAGTGGTTGTAAAATTCCTCAGAGAGAACACTTCTGCTAGATTTGGTTTGTCCAAAGCTATCATTAGTGATTAGAACACCCATGCACTAATAGGTCTTTTGATGCTCTACTAAGGTGGTACTCTATAGTCTATAGACTTGCCACATCATATCATCCCCAAACTAGTAGCCATATACACGTGTCCAATAGGTAGCTTAACTAGATCCTTGAAAAGACTGTGAGTAGAAACCAAAAGGATTGAGCTAACAAGTTTTTAGATGCTTTATGGGCTTATAGGGTGGCTTTCAAGACTTCCTTATGTATGTCATCTTATAGGGTTGTATATGGCAAACCTTATCATCTCCAAATTGGAATTAAGCATAGGGCTTGGTAGGCCATCAAGATCCATAATTATGATTTCATTGAGGCTGGAGAGAAGAGAAAACTACAATTAAGTGAGCTAGAATATATTAAAGTTAGCATATAGGAGTGCTAATCTTATAAGGAAAGGGTCAAGTTGTTTGACGATAGACATATTCTTAGGAAGGAGTTTGCCCCGTGCATGAAACTATTCTTATATGACTCTAAGCTCCACCTCTTTCCATGGAAATTAAGGTCCTGTTGGATGGGTCCATTTATTGTTTCTTATACTATTCCCTATAGTGTAATCAAAATAAAAAATCCTCAGAGAGGCGCTAAGTTCAAGGTGAATAGCCATGGATTGAAGCAATTTTTGGAGCTGTCAGGTACAGAAGATGTGGAGTGTTTGATACTCTATGAGCCAGTTTGTGGGGAGTGATGTGCTACTGAGTTAGTTTGGGTATATCTAGCACCGGATCTTGTTTGGTTGAACTTTCTTTCCCTTCTCTCTTTCTTTCTTGTATCTTATTTTATTTTTGTATAGATTTAGGGCTTTTTTGTATATATTTTCTTTTTGAGTCTCAGAGTCTTGTCTTTTTCTTCTTTCCGAGTCTTATTTTTCTTTTTGTATATTTATGTTTTTTAAAATATTTCTCTTTCCTTTCACTCCCAATGATGATATTGTTTGATCTTGGCGCGAGGAAGCCTTGTTTCAAAAAAAAAAATTTAAAAGAAAATTTTTGAAAAATCCGAGAAGATTTTTGTTTCGTTATGGGGAATATGTTCTATTTTTTGATTGACTATGTCTTCTCGTAACTTTGGCTATTAGGTTGTCAACTTGGTCTAAAATGTAACATTTTATGTCCAGTCCTAACCCCTAACTTTTCTATAGATAGTTGTCTTGACTTCGGTAGGTGATCCCGTGAGAAACGACTAATTCGTCATTTTTGATTTTGTATTTTCTTCCATGTGTGTCTCTTCCATTTCTACATCTCTAGAATTTGCTAGGCTTTTCTTCAAAACCACATTTAGCATATGTATTATGATAATATGATAGAGGCATCCTTTTATTTTGTGAACCACACAAGCCAAATTGCCAACTTAAGTTGAATTGTTGACCCTTTGCTAACCCTTTGACCCTCCTTGATTGTTTTCATTTGTTGTGAACCTTCATTTTTTCCCTTGTCCTAAACACATTTCTTATTACCTAAGCCAAGTCTAGGGAGCAACATTTCAACATTGGATGTTAGGTAGCCTTTGGATGTTGACGTACTTTGGTGATCACTTTTGTTTCTTTTAGTGTGGTGAGAGCATGGTATTGACTTGGCTATGAGATTATCCCCTTTTTGTAATATGAGTTGTGATTTATTGTGAGTACTTGGAAAGTGAGTTGTGTTACATTCTTCCATGCCCTTCATTTGCTTATTTCAAAAAAAAGAAAAAAGAGAAAAAGTTTCAAAAGAAAAAAATTGAAAAAAAAATCAGAAAAATCAACTCATTTCCAATAGTTCATTTTTGCGGGGTGTACCTTGTTTTGTCATAAGCGGTGGGAAGAACACGTTCACGGTATAGTTAGTGGAACTTTTCAGTTGCTTTTGAGTCACTTAGCTTTTAGGTTTCCATTTAGCATATTAGTTGTCCCTCTAGCCCTTAGCCCTTAGCCCTATTATGACTCCTAAGTCCTCTTAACTGTCATATTGCATTTTGTATTTAAGTGGTAAAGCCTATCATAGCTCATATGATTGAAAGATGAATTGAGTGAATATTATCATATCTAAATCATAAGAGCGGGAGTGTTCCACATGATCTCTAAAGTGAGGTTCTACTAGTCGAACTTGTTCATATTTTCTTAAGTGAGGTGCAACATGATATATAAATGTCATCAGTAGGGATTAAGAATTTCTTAATGCATGCATTGTATTTATATGCAATCTAATTCCTAGGTTACTAGAACGATGTGGAAAGTTGGACTGCATGCATATTTTTTTCCCCAGTGTTGCATATATGATTTTTGCATTTTTGTTTTTGTTTTCTTTTTCTTTCTCGTAGATTTGTAGGTATATCTTTTGCAAACTCTCGCGAGATCATATTCGTCTACTAGGGGTAACGTAGGGGTTAAAGACCTTGTTACATAGGCTATGTGTAACTATGATTCCTATGAAAGTGAGTTAAGGCTTTATTAGAGATTTTTAGTTTTATTTTACTCAATGATGGCAAAATTTAGGTATGGGGGTATTGCTCAACCTCAAATTCTATCATTTTTATATCCTTTGTTGCGGAATATCTACTCGAAATAAATTATTAACTTAGAATTTTAATTTGGTTTTTATTTTATTTTGTAGAAATTTCGACAAATTAAAAAAAAATATAAGCAAAGTTCTTAATTGGGTCTAAATTCCCAAGGCTGACAGCAGGACGATAAAGCAAGGCTAAACATGAACCATATTACAATCATGCAGGTCAATTTCTTCATCCTTGCCCAGCCAGTAAATGACATGATAACCTCCCCCTCCTCATCTTTTATTTTTCTGTCTCCTCCTCTTTCCTCGCCTACATAAAATCACCCCTCCCCCCTTGCCTTTGGTTCTTCTTCTTTCCTCTGGTTTTAGTTCATGCCATAAACACCTAGCCCTCCATCTTCCGTTTCTCTTTCCTCCTTCATTCCTCATCAATTTAGTTGTTATCTTCAGTCATCTTCATCATCTTGTCATTCATCAATATAGGCAACAACTCAATTTGCGAATTAAGGAAAGCCTTCAAGTTTCTTGTCAATTTCGATCAATTGGTTGGAGTTCTAATTTCAAATTAATGGGAACAATCAAGAGCAAGGGATTCAAAAGGGCTATAAGGAGCAAGCATCAGGTTGAGAAGAAGGAGATTAGGGTTTTCATATATTTCTTCTTCTTATCTTTCTCAATTCTCAGTTCAGATCCATTTTTGTTTTTTAGGCTTTCATATTTGTTATTGGCTTAAGCTTTTGCTTAGTACAAGTGAGAAATTTCAGTGTTATGGTGTTGAATTTACTAGCTTTTGGGTTCGAATTGGTGTGCTTTGTTATTTGGTTTGATTCGGCAGTTTTAGGTTTTGCATTATATTCTGTCTCTTTTCTGCCTGATTCACGGTAGTTCTAGGATACTCTGTCTTTAATGGAAGATCTTGTTCTTCTTTCTAGGTGTAATATTTTTAGTTTTGCAATTCTATTTACTCTCATCACATGGGCAGAGAGGCTACCATTTCTTTTGCTGAAATTATTAATTTCTCACTTGAATTATTTTGATAAGTGCTTAAAGCGAATATCATTTTAGGGTCATTTTGCTGCATTTTTAGGAAAAATTATATGGTTTATGTTATAGTTTATACTCTTTTTCCCATTCTATGCTTGATATGGCTGTTTGATGTATTTTGTAGGATTTTAGGCCATTTGATGCAGCATTTGACCCTCATTTAGATGTATTTTGACTCACCATGGATGCCCCTAAGTTGCTATGCCCGTGAAAGAGAGGAAGAACAGAAGAATGACGAGCCAGCCAGCACCACAGTCTGCTCGTGGTGAACGCCATGGTCTATGGTAGAAGTATAACTGCTAATCTCTTCATTTTCCCTTATCATATGGCTGAGATTGATTGGATTTTCCTATAAATAGGGCTATTTTCGCAGCAGAGAGGCCCATCATACTATCCCATTCCATTCCTTTTCCTCTCTTCAAGTATATTAGGATTCTAGACTAGAGAGAGTTGAGAGCAAATAGAAGAAGAAGATTCACAAGGAAGCTGGATCGGGTTCTACAATCGAAAGATTCAAGCACGCATTTTGGCTAAGCAAACTCTTCTTTCTTCTCTTCTCTTTTCTCTTTAGATTTATCATTTCAGAGTAGTTGGATGTTTAATTTAATTATATATGAGTAGTTTAATTTTTCTCTAGGGATTTAGCAGTTTATGAAAGTATAGTTGGATCATATTTTAATCTATAGAATTGTGCTTGTCTGCATGATTGCTTTGTTTTCATTCTGTGAAGTGTTATTCATGTTGTTAGTGGATTTTTGGCCAAAATTTGCTTGCACACTTGAAACAATCGGGTGAAAAACTGAAAGGTGACATTTGATTGTTGGGTTGCTTGATAAAACCTGACATAACGTCGTCTCGAAAGAAAGATTTGCATGTTAGGAGGAGATAGAAAGTAATAGAAGATATTTAACTTGGATTAAGATAAATTAGTTCGACAAAATGACTTTTGCTTAGTTTAGGCAAATTTGGTTGGGTTCGAAAGAATAGACTAAATTTTTGGAGAGATTGTAATTCCTCAAGATTAACCAATTAGAGAAAAGCGCATGTTCATTATTTTGATCCAATCAACTTTTATAACTACATGAATTTCTAGGTGTTTTCTCCTTAATTGATTTAAATTAGTGAACTAGAAGTTGTTAAATTGAAACCCCTTGAATTAGTTATAATTGTTTCCTTATCTTTGTATTTTAATCAATCTAAAGTTTTGGATTCACTTAGTATATCTTGAGGGAATATAGCCCAACAGATTAACCTAGTCTCTGTGGGATCAACCTTGATTTACTACAACGCCACCATGCACATACGGGCCTATCATATTTTATGTTGATTTCAATGGCTAGAACTTGATAATTTGGTGTGAGCTGATGTTGTCCCTATAATCCATTCTATAGGAAACTAAGGACGTACCTCAGTGCAGAAGTGTAGGGTTTCATGGCTCGGTGATTGCCCATAAATAGTTAAACTGGAATTGACAGTGGCTACTAGAGTCACCGTAGTTGTCACGCCCCAAACCCGAACCTGAATGATGGTAAGGCTAACGTGAGAGGAGAGGAGATAGAGTGAGGGCTGTAGTTTTTAGTTAAGTGCTACTCATGCCCAACTAGGTTACTAAAACCCCTTATATATAGCAGCACACAACTTGTAACTGACAACGAGTAGTTAATACAGAAGATTACTACATAATTAATTATTCCATGACTGCCCACTTAATGTAAGTTATTAATGTGACCATCATGCTCGATCAACGGCTCCCTTCGGTCACATAAACCATGAGGTACACTTTTCTCTCCCAACTTATCTCTTGACACGTCATACTGGGAATGAGGTATGCGACCAAGAAGTAACCAATAGTCATTATTAAGTCACCATCTAACTAACATATATAACGCTTTCACGAAATACGATGCCTAACTCATTCTCAACATCACCAGCGACATATATAATCCCTATATGTCATATGATATATCATATGATTATATACTCAATGTAATCATCTGAGCTCATCTAGTGATGATGGATAGATTTTTTCTTAAACACTCATGAAATTTCGTCTCAGCTTGGCTGCTTTTCTAATGTGTCACCCTCGACTTCATCTCATAGCTTTAAGTTGAAGGGTCATCGTCCATAGGTCACACAGTGACAAGAGACAAGGAAGTCAGTTGTCACTCCATGTGTGGGCCATCTTATAAGCACACACAGTATTAAACGTATGCTATGGCATAACTCCCACTCAGCTGGGTATATCACTCATTATGCCATGTGAATCATCAGTCTAAATTTTCACCCAAAAAATCTAACCTGAGGCACTAGATCAACATACTGAATGTTAATCTTGGCACTCAAGATTTGGCTTTTAAGGCTTTAATATGAAATCTTATTTCATACTTGACTCCCTCGAGCCTCATCTTAGACTCACTAAGGAAATTATATTCATTTTACTCATACACTTCCAATGTGAGTAATCAATATTGCACACTTAGTGCCAATATAATTTAGTCTCATCCTGCCCACTACTCAAGCATCAGGACGATTGCTTGTATGACTATGCCAATCAGAAGCCAATGATATTTCAATATGCCTAACATACAATAATAAATCATGAGCATTTTGCTCATTTACAGAAGAAACATTTCCATCATGAGACACATCTATGCACTAAGCCTTCTAAATTCCTAGACTCAATAAATGAGCTTTGAATATATCACTAGGAATGGGTTTAGTCAAGGTAACATAATCACCTTGTTAGTCTACATATACCTCATGGCAATGCTTTTTGTCTCTATGATAAAAAGACACAAATTTGCCTCCATAGTTGACATTGTTATGCAGTTTTGCTTCTTACAGCACCATGACATGGCTTTCCCACCCAGGATGAGGACATGTCGTAAAGTTGACCTAGACTGATCCGGATCACCACCCCAAATAGCATTTGAGTATCCTTCCCAACTGAAGTATTTATGCGTTTGGAATTATACATCCAAAATCATTCCAAGACCTTTTAAATGTACACGTCTTCGGATGATTTTGGATTATTTCTAATCCTAGGACATACCTAACTTCACCTATGTCCTTCATCTCAAAGACATAGGACAACCACTTTTTAGTAGTTTCGATCAACTCCAAGTTGTTCCTAACCAATCGTATATCATTAACGTATAGGGTAAAAAAACATAATCCCCCATGTTTGAGCTTTTGACATACACATGATGGTCTTCTGAAACCATTGATAAGCCAAACTAAGTTATGGCTCCATGGAATTTAAAGTACTAAAACCTGGAAGATTGCTTAACATCATATATGGACCTTTTAAGATGACACACCTTGTTCTCTTGTCCCTTTGATACAAAACCAATGGGTTAGTCCATATAAATCTCTTCCTCAAGATTACCATCGAGAAAAGCAGTCTTTACGTCCCTTTTGAACATCTCAAAGTCCAAATGGGCAACCAGGGCTAGGAGTAGCCGGGCCTAAACTTATCGATCAAACTATCTGGCCAATGCTTTATCTTGTAAACTCATGTGTTTTTGATAGTCTTGCATCGCGGTCAAGAATCAACAAGTTCTAAAACCTTTTTCTTGCCATTGAGTCAATTTCATCTCTCATGGCATCCATCTACTCTTTGTAATTTGGTGAATAAATCACCTCTTGATAAGAGGTAGGTTCCTCAACTTCTAAGGAAGTGCATAAGAATACATCCTCTTCAACTTAGAAATATCATCGAGGAATTCTTCCATGCCTACTCCTTTGGATTCTGAGACCTTCATTATTTGTCTGCCTAAGTGCAAAATCCCTCCCCCTTTCTCTAAGAGGTATGGAACCAGGAATCCCTCCCCCTTTCTCTAAGAGGTATGGGACCCTGAGCACGAGGAGAATTAGTCCTACTATCCTGATCCTAAACATGTAGATTAACCGCATGTTTAGGAGCAGGAGATTGAGGATAAACCTTATTCTCAAATTGATTATCCTCAACATTTGGAGATCAAGGGTGAATCTCATTCTCCTTAACAGACAAACCTTCACCATTCCTATTAAATAAGGAAAGTGTACCATCCTTGGTGACTTAGTTAGAATACAAATCCTCCCCCTCACTGAGAGATGGCTAAAGGTCTTGTTGTAATTCATACAAATTGCGGTCCTTTTTAAATTTCACTAAAATCTTGGAAATTTATCCTCAAGAAAATCGACATTGCGGGAATTCATTTTATAAAGAAGATATGTACGACCTCGACTAGTTCGAAGCGTTCTCATACTTCGTTCCAATTGAGTCCTACTTTCGTCATAAAGTACATGAACACAACAAGTACCTAATAGCGATGAGATTATAGGTACATATACCTACATCACGAATATATCACTCTATAATGCGCTTTCACATTCATGGGCCTGTAACTGTCTAGGGTGAATGAACACTAAGAGATTCGATGGCCTCGAAGCCTTACTAGAAGACTTTATAGTTACTTAGCTGGCTAAACTTGACTCATAAATGGACAACTTAACCTTAATGAGTCGGCCTTAAAAGACTATATTCAGCTAGTTTGATAACTCTATCTTGGCTCTCATGATCAAGTCGAGCATGCATAAAGCAGAATCGAAAATGAGGCAAAGATGGAAGATGTCTTATTTCGTCCAAAACATTGAAAAAACCTTTCAATCTGACATGCCAAACAAATTGCCATTATATACGATATTTAAGAGATCTTGATGAAAATTAAATAGAAAACTAATCTCAAAAACAAAACCAGAAAAACAAGGGAATATCACACCCCAGGAGCATAGAGAGCATCGTGAAGAAAAAAACACAATTCCTTCGCGGAGTTTTAGATGATATGTCCTTAATTCAAGGACATCTTCTTCATCGTCGTTACCTAAAACGACAGTTTGTGAACCCACCGGATGGCGATGAACATTCACAAAATCAACTCAATCCTAAACTATGCACTTGGTTACTCTCGTTTCAACAATCCACTAAGGATCATAATTGGCAACTAATACTTAGGAGCGCATATATTATCCTGAGCAACCGTGAAAGAAGGTACCTTAATCGGCTCAGGACAATTCCGAGCGTAGGATCCTTTATTTTCATGGTAATAGAACTTCACACGTGCTGTATGCATCTCTTTATTTCCCTTAGCCCTTTTTCCTTTTGTAATACCAACCTTAGGTCCAGCATTTTAAGAGGAAATGAATCTGGACGAACTTGATGCTTAGTTTCAACAGTGGGATAACTTTCAATTCTCTCACTAAATCATCATTGATGCAATACAACAAAGTATAGCATGTTGTTCAAGCAATTCCTAAACAATTTTTGGTATGCCTTTAAGTTTTCTTGATACTGCTCGCTAGCAGGACCATCGTTGCCGCTCTAGGAGACCTAGAACCTAACGAGTGTTCTAACACTTCACGCTCATTTAGAAGAAACTGAATCTTCTGACACTTTGTGTCATAGTCAGCGCTATCAAGCTTTTCATTGATAAACAAATTACCAACCATATTTTAATTGTCATATCTAAAAGTATATATTTTAAAAGATGGATAGTAGGCATATTCTTAACTAATTAAATTATCAAAAACTCCACCATTCATGTCGTATGATCGAAAATTTTGCTAAACTCATAATCATCACATACAAACATGAATTAAATGTTTTTATAATTTAATTATCACATTTTTTCATAAAACAAAATTTATGGAGAACATGATGGTTAAACTAATTAATATTTCAGAAATATCACAAAAATATTCGACTTTATCATGTAAACCAAATTTACAGGTAGTTAGGTCATTATGTAAAACAAATTTATATAACTACTAATATGTTATTGAAAACTCTAGCAATGCATGACATGTCAACCATAAAATTTAGACTATCATATAAAACGTATTTATATAATGAATCTATGTTGTGAAACATATTCGAATAATAACATAGATGTTACAAGAGAAGCTCATTAAAGCCCAAAGGACATTATATGAAACACATTTATATAATTATAGATAACATGAAACTTATTCCAATGTCACTCGTAAATTATGAAACACATTCATAATATTATGAATTTAAATTTCATGCAACAAATTCATAAAATATTGCTAAATTACATAATTAGCAGGAATCCTGAAACGAATTCATAAAATTAATTGAGCAAGGGAACAATGCTAAAACAATTTAGCAAATTCACAACATCCATGGTAATTTTGTATATATATGAAACATATTTAAAATATCACTCACTGACATGTAACATATTCATGTAACTAAATAGTATATGAAACATATTTATAAAATTTATTCATAACGCCTGCAAATAATTATATAAAACAAATTTATATAGCTACCAACACATTTATGAAATGGATTCATAATGGGTTACTTAATTATATAATTAGCATAAAACACATTCATGCAATATAAGTAATTATTTGAAACAAATTCAAATATCACTTGCAAATTATTAATAAACCGTGTTCATATAATATTGCAAACTTAGATTTCATGAAACGGATTCATGAAATCATCACATATCATATATAAGGATCTCAATTATAAAACTCATTCATACGTTCATGAAACATATTCATGAAATAAAACTAACGTTGTATAAAACACTTTCATATGGGTTGTATAAAATAAAATACATTAAAACAACACTTGCAAGCTATAAAACATAATCATAATGTTGCAGATTATTTTATATGTCATACAATAATAAAAAGAGTTCATGTGACATTATAAATTTAAATTTTATTAAACAAATTCATAAAATATAAACTAACTCAATTACATGTTATATATAGACATATATACATGTCTATATAATAGAGTGAAACAAATTCATTAGGCATATTGCTAAGGATTGACTTAGCATGATGATGATTTCAGACAAATAAATTAATTGAAGCAAGCATGGTTATGAACCAGGCCCAACAAAAAATGTAGGGCTCCCTCTCTCTAACCCACACTTGACCTCCCTCTCTTTAACCCATGCTTGACCTCCCTTCAACCCTGAAAATGGAGCTTACCAACCGAAGACCCCTGTTCACCGGCTTCTCACTCCTTGGTTGTCACCACTGCCGCGGGTTACGCCAACACCTGAGAAACACCTAGGGGATGAAATCTGCCTCCCTCCAATGCCGCTAAAACATCCACTCAAGCCGCCATGCTTCGCGGCCCACAAGCCTCACCCACGGGTCCTGGCTAAAACCAGCACAACCACTGCATAGATCGGTAAAAACTGAGTCCAGTGATCCAGGCCACGCAACCAACGTGCCACTATGGCGGCAGCACGTGGCTCCACACGCCACTTTAACAGTGGTTTCCGTGCCTTTCTTGCTGGTTTTGTGTAGATCGGCGGCTCATCGATAGACTTGAGTGGATGAAGAAGTAGAAAGCAAAAATGGCCTTCAGCGGCGGCACGTGGTATGCACGCGCCACCCCTCCTGGTGGTTTTCTGATTGCTATGTTTCATCTTTCCTTCTTGTTTCTACCTATTTCAAAATTCCTTCTTTTTTTTTGTTTAATAGTTGATGTGAGAAGGGGAAACGGGGAGTTTTGTCTCTCTTATGCCACAAAGGCCTGGTCGAGACAAACGCCGTCGTAGCCATAGAGGCGTTTGTGGGTTTGTGTCTATTGCATGGGTCAATTCCTTAGTGTAGAATGAGGCAAGCCATAGTTTGTCTAGATTGGGTCAACATCTGGGGTTAGTCAGATTACGGATTTAGAGTTTCAGGTTATAAAGCATCATTCATGTTCGCATACCCAAACATATTCACCATCTGACTATGATCCATCTCAGTGAACAATCAAGGGTTTAGTGTTTTATTATTCATGAGGTATATGCATATAATTACACACAAGGATGGTCATACACAGCAGCTTGCTTTAATAAGCATAATTTAATCGATTGAGATGAACACATCATCACACTGATACTTAGAGCAATCTAGTTTGTGTAATTACAAAAATTAATCACATAGGCAGATTATTCAAGCCAATTAGGGCTGACAGATGATACTTTAAGCATAAGTCAGACATAGAACGAGCTAATCATATGTTTAGCCATGATGGATAAATTGGGGGTTAAAATCGAGTAACAATACACTGTAGGAAAATAAGGAAGTATCTTAGTGTGGAAGTATAAGATCTCATTGCTCGGTGATTACACACGAATAGTTGAACTCAGATTAACGTGGCTACTAGAGTCACTGTTGTTGTCATGCCCCAAACCCGAACCAGAATGATGGTAAGGCTTACATGAGAGGAAAGGAGAGAGTGTGAGGGCTGCTGTTTTTGGTTAGGTCTACTTATACCTAATTAGGTCACTAAAACTGCTTATATATAGTGGCACACAGCTTGTAACTGACAACAAGTAGCTAATACGGAAGATTAATACGTAACTCGTAAATCCATAACTGCCCACTTAATGTAAGTTATTGATGTCACTGTTAAACTCGGTCAACATATTATAATCTCTTGTTGGTTCCATGATATGTGTTACTTATGTATTTAATTTCGTTTAGCTACTACTGTTGATTAGAAAGATCTACAGCACATGGTTAGAATAACAAGTTAGGCAATTCCCTTTCCTTTCGTTTCATTTTAATGTTGTTTGAGCTCTATTGGTGCATAGATAAAAGTAAGTCCACTTCATTCATTCTCATTATTTTTCTAATAGCCTAGATAAGTAGTAAGTGATTTAATTTCCTATTCGATTTATGCGGACCCACTCTCAAGTATTACGCTAATAAACCGTAACTTGCAAAAAAATCATAACAAAGTCAATGATGTTAGCACTATTTTTTTTCATTTCCTTTTATGCTTTAAAATATGATGAATGCATAAAGGAGTCAACCAATACAATGAAAAAAAAAATAGATGAAAATTACACATGATGCATTAAATATCGAATATATAGAAATTTAGCAATTACCCTATGAATATGTAACAAATTAAAAAAAAACAGCTACAAAAAGTTATGAAAATTCATATTAAATCAAGAGAGGCCAGTATATAGAAATGGTTCAAGTTGAAGTACGAAAGGCACTTTCTTGAAAGATGAAACATCATTCCGACATTGCTCATTTATATATAATTGAGTTGTTTCCCAAGCTTAAGACATAATAACAAGCTAGGTCCACTTATGCGGCGAAATAAATTTTCAAACAAACTATTTTCGAATGAAAAATGATAAGAGTATTTATTGAAGATCTTGTTAAGCTATTTTTCCAAATGAGAAATTATAAAAGACGACGCTCTGAATGGGGGGGAATGACATGAGCATTTTCCTAGAGATTCTTCCTGCTTGTGCCAAAAGGCCTCAGAAAGTAATCTCCTAAGGTAAGAATTCTAGGTCCACAACTAATGTTACCTATAAAAAAATTAGGAAGGATTTGGAGAGAAGTAGTAGGTCAATATAGTAACCACTATTTAATAAAAGTGTTGGGTTTTGGCCCAATTTGTACTCCACAGCCCGTGATGGATAGCGGTTGTTTAGCTATGGCGGTTAGGGATTTTAGCGGGTTTCTCGCTTATCCTACCCCTTTATAAAGGGCACGCCTCTTACCTTCTCAATACACCAACAAAAATCCATTCGAGTATTCAGTTCCACTTTTCTAGATTTTTGAGAGAGCGTTATGGAGAGTTTTGTGATCTCTAATCGATCTTCCTGTTGGGACATATCGTTCTAAGATCGATCCCGTACTCCTCTTCTCTATAGTGGATTGTTTGTGCTCGTTGTCGTCCCTAGTTTTTTTTTCCCGCATTGGGTTTCCACGTAAATCTTAGTGTTCTTTGTTGTTCTTGTTATTGTTGTTTTAGTTTTGGTTATCATTGTTCATCCTAGCGCTTCTGTAATTAGTTTGCTCTATTTTCCTAACAAGTGGTATCAAAGCAAAGTTTAACATGTCTTTAATCATGAAGGTTGATATTCACAAGTTTGATGGAGAGATTAGTTTCAATCTCTGGAAGGTGCAGATGAGAGTGGTTCTCATTCAACATGGGTTGTGGAAGGTTCTCTCATGACCTCATATGAAACCCAGTGCAATGACAAAAAAACAATAGGTGGAATAGAAGAAGAAGAAGCATGGTTCTTTGGCGGACGATGAATGGGAAGAACTAGAGGAGAAGGCACTTTCGACTATACAGTTGTGCTTGGTGCCACATGTCTTACGAGAGGTGCTTAATAAGACAACTGCAATGGGCCTTTGGGTTCGGCTGGAGGAACTCTACATGACGAAGATTCTCACCAACAAGATTCGATTAAAGGAAAGGTTGTACACTTTCAAGATGGCAGAGGGTACTGTTGTTGAAAAACATCTAAATGATTTTAATTCGATTATTGTTATCTTCAAAGTTTAGATGTGAAAATTGAGGATGAGGATAAGGCTATTTTGTTGGCTGTGTCTTTACCCCCTTCATATAAGCATTTTAAGGAGATCATACTATATAGTAATTCTGATACTTTATCGTTTAAGGATGTTAAGTCAAACTTGTTGTCTAAAGAAAAGTTTGATCATGATATTCATACTGATTCTACTGAAGGATTAGGTATAAGGGGTAGAGCAATTAAGAAAAGGGGGAACGGTAATAGGAGAAAGAACTATTCTAACTCTAGAAATCCTCATACTGGTAAGACCTGCAATTTCTATAGTAAAGTGGGTCATGTTGCTGCTAACTGTTGGAAACTGAAATATAAGAAAGAGAAAGAAGAGAAGGAGTGTCAGTCTAAGAAAGCTGCTAAAGCTACTTGTGTTGTTGAGTCTCAGTCTAATGGTGATGTGTTGGTTGTTACTATGTCTGTTGCCACTACCTCTGGAAAGGGAACAGGGGATGATTGGGTTTTAGATTTTGGTTGTACGTATCATATGTGTCGTCATAGGGACTGGTTTGCCACTTATGAGTCTGTTAATACTAGGATTGCACTTATGGGCAATGACACCGAGTGTAAGATTGCAAGAGTTGGTGTTGTGTAGGTTAACACCCATGACGGAGTAGTTAGGATCTTGTCTGAGGTTTGTCACATTCCTAATATGGCTCATAATCTCATCTCTTTGAGTACTCTTGAGGCTAATGGTTGCAGGTACTTAGCTGAGAATGGTGCCCTGAAGATGATGAAGGGTGTCATGGTGCTGATGAAGGGATTTAGGTAAGGAAGTCTCTATCTTCTGTAGGGTATAACACTTACACGTTCAGCAACAGTTTATACAACATCGGCAGATGTTGATATTACGAGACTATGGCACATGCGATTGGGCCATATGAGTAAGAAGGGGATGACCATTCTTAACAAGAAAGGTTGTCTGCGCAGCGCACGTACGGGCAAGCAAGAGTTTTGTGATCATTGTGTGTTTGGAAAACAGAGGAGAGTTAGTTTCTCTACAGCTAAGCACCGTATACAGGGGATCCTTGATTACATCTATTTTGATTTGTAGGGTCCTTTGAAGGTTCCTTCATTTGGAGGTAAGCGCTATATGTTAACATTTGTTGATGATTTCTCACGAAGAGTCTAGGTTTACTTCTTGAGATGGAAAAATGAGACGTTTCCCATATTCAAGAAGTTCAAAGCTCTTGTTGAGAACCATACTGGGAGGAAGATAAAGAAGTTTAGGACTGATAATGGTCTTAAATTTTGTAAGTCAGAGTTTAACGAGTTCTGCTCTATTAATGGCATACCTTGGCATAAGACATTGGTTGGTGAGCCCCAACAGAACAGAGTTACAGAAAACGCATCAATCGGACTCTACTAGTGAAAGCTCGCTGCATGCTTTCCAATGCGGGGCTTTGGGATCACAAAGCTTTCTGGGCTGAAGCTATTTTGATAGTTTATTATCTGGTGAATCAATCTTCACAGAGATCCATTGACTTTCAGATTCCAGAAGAAATTTGGTCAGGTAATCCTGTTGATTATTCTATGTTGAGAATATTTGAATCTCCTGTGTTTGCCCATATGAATGATGGGAAGTTAGCTCCGAGGGCTATTAAATGCATGTTTCTTGATTATGCATATGAGTCTAAGGGATATCCAATGTGGTGTCCTGATTCTAAGAAAGTTATTCAGAGCAGAGATGTAACTTTCAACGAAAATGCTATGTTATCTTCTGGGAAGAAATCTGTTGTTTCTTCTATTAGTATATGTGATCAAGAGGATACCAGTATGAACATGGAGATAGAGGTGGAGACTGCTGCAGCTCGAGGTGGAGACTGTTGCAGCTCGAGGTGGAGCTGCTATTCATCCCAGCAGGGAGGTTCAAGCTACTGAACCCAGTTCTAGTACTATAAGTCCTAATCAGCCTCAGGTGGAGAATGATTATTCCATAGCCCGTGATCGTCCTAGCAAAAAGATTCGAAAGCCTACTCGCTATGTAGATAGTGAGAGACTTGTAGCTTATGCTCTTACAGTTGTAGAGGAGATTCCTAAAGGTGCTAAGCCTTCAACTTATACTGAAGCCATCTCCTGCCCGAGCTCATCTAATTGGGTCCTAGCTATGCAAAAGAAATGAAAAGCCTATACAAGAATCGAACTTGGGATTTATGTGAGCTACCTAAAGGCTAGAGAGCCTTAACTGCCAAGTAGGTCTATAAAAGAAAGGAAGGCATACCCGGGGTTGAAGACACATGGTGGAAAGCACACTTGGTTGTTCGTGGATGCAACCAAAAGGAATGTATTGACTACAATGAGGTATTCTCTCCTGTTGTTTGTCACACCTCTATTAGAGTATTACTTGCTTTTGTTGCCCTATTTGATCCGGAGGTAGAGCAACTTGATGTAAAGACTACATTCCTTCATGGGGAGTTAGAGGACGAGATTTACATGAAGCAACCTAAGGGTTTTGTTGTTCCCGGGAAGGAGCAATGTTTATGCCATTTGAAGAAGTCCTTGTATGAACTAGGATTAACAGTGGTTACTAGAGTCACCATAATTGTCACGCCCCAAACCCGAACCCGAATGATGATAAGGCTAACGTGAAAGGAGAAGAGAGAGAGTAAGGGATGTTGTTTTTGGTTAGGTGCTATTCATACCCAATTAGGCCGCTAAAACCACTTATACATAGCAGCACACAACTTGTAATCGACAATGAGCAGCTAATACAGAAGATTAATCTGTAATTAATCATTCCATAACCGCCCACTTAATGTAAGTTATTAATGTGACCGTTGTACTCGGTCAACACATTGTAATCTTTCATTGGTGCTATGATATGTGGTTACTTATGTATTTTGATTTCGTTTAGTTACTAGTGTTGATTAGAAAGGTCTACAGCACATGGTTAGAATAAAAAGTTAGGCAATTCCCTTTCCTTTCTTTTCATTCTAATGTTATTTGTGCTCTATGGTGCATCGATAAAAGTAAATCCACTTCGTTCATTCTCATTATTTCTTTAATAGCTTAGATAAGTAGTAAGTGATTTAATTTCCTATTCGATTTCTATAGACCAACTCTTAAGTATTACGCCAACTGTAACTTGCAGAAAAATCATAACAAAGTCAATGATGTTAGCACTATTTTTTTAATTTCCTTTTATGCTTTAAGATGTGATGAATGCATAAAATAATCAACCAATACAATGAAACAAGCACAATTTGGATGAAAATTGCACACGATGCACTAAATATTGAATATATAGAAATTTAGCAATTACCACATGAATATGTAACAAATAAAAAAATAGCTACAAAATGTTAAGAAAATTCAGATTAAATAAAGAGAGGCCAATATATAGAAATGGTCCAAGTTGAAGTACAAAAGGCACTTTTTTGAAAGATGAAACATTGCTTTGGCATTGCTCATTTATATATAATTGAGTTGCTTCCCAAGCTTAAGACATAACAACAAGCTAGGTCCGCTTATGCAACGAGATAAATTTTCAAACCAACTATTCTCGAATGAAAATAATAAGAGTATTTATTGAACAACTTGTTAAGCTATTTTTCCAAATGAGAAATTATAAAAGACAACGCCCTGAATAAGTGGAAAAAATGACATGAGCATTTTTCTAGAGATTCTTCTTGCTTCTGCCAAAAGGCCTCAGAAAGCAATCCTCTAAGTTAAGAATTTCAAATCCGCAACCAATGTTACCTATAGAAAAATTATCGAGGATTTGGAGAGAAGTAATAGGTCAATATAGTAACCACTCTTTAATAAAATTGTTGGGTTTTGGCCCAATTTACACTCCACGGCCCATGATGAACGACAATTGTTTACCTGTAGTGGTTAGAGTTTCTAGTGGGTTTTCACTCATCCTATCCTTTTATAAAGGGCATGCCTCCTACCTTCCCAACACACCAACAAAAATACCATTCGAGTATTCAGTTCCACTTTCCTAGATTTGTGAGAGAGCGTTATAGAGAATTTTGTAATCTCTAATCAATCTTCCTGTTTGAACGTATCGTTCTAAGATCGATCCCGTACTTCTCTTCTCTATAGTTGATTGTTTGTGCTCATTTCTGTCCGTGGCTTTTTCCTGCATTGGGTTTCCACGTAAATCTTGGTATTCCTTATTCTTCTTGTTATCGTTGTTTTACTTTTGATTATCATTTTTCATCCTAACGCTTCTGCAATTAATTTACTCTAATTTCCTAGAAAAAAGTACGTGGAACAAAGGGAGCAAGCATTTACCCCGAAGTACGTTATGAATATACGTAACTTAAAAGTTATACCGATGGTCAGGGAGATGCGATGAAGAGTTTTGTGCATCAAAGGTATATACGCATAAAAGAATGAATGACTATTTAATATTTTTAGCTACTAGAATATTGCTAATTCCTTCTTCGATTACCTTTACTCATTATTTAATTACTTCTTTCACTACTAATAAGTAATTTACCATTTTATCCATGTATATAATAATATTTATAGGTGAACAAAACTAAATGCTATGGTCAATAGTTTGAAGACATTTAGTAAAAGCATCGGTTGCACTCACTTTTTAGGTATAGATTGATAGATAGATAGATTTTTTGGGATTTTGAGGTCTTTGTTACTAGAGTCGAGCTACTGTTAGCATATAAAGGGGTAGAACCCTCCCATTATAGAGTTTTCACAACTCACAAGGCTCAAATCTAAGACCTTGTTTAAGAGGAACAAGCATCAAATCACCTGAACCAAACTGCATTAATAGATAGATAGATAGATAGGTAGATAGATAGAATCATTCTTTTTACAATTCAAGAGTAAGGGTGTCAGATCTATTTCCCTGAAATGGAACTACTAAGGTCATGTTCTTTTCATTGGTAAATCCCAATTTACCAACTTCAACCCACTTTAACCCACCTCACAAACTTCAATTAAAAAAATTACCCTTTTCAACAAATTTTAACTTACTTCAATCTACTTTAACCGACTTTAACACACTTCAATCCACTATTTTAACCAACTTTTATATATCATATAAAAAATATACCAACTTCAACCCACTTCAACAAAAAATACCCACTTCAACCTACTTCAATCCACTTCAGCTAACTTCATCCATTTCTCAACTCCTATTTCCCAATGAAAAGATCAGGTCCTAAGATATGAATTTGGATCTAAAGTTATTATCATGGTCTAACTTTAATGACTTTGTCCGTTTTGGCTCTAACAAAAATTTCCCGCCATTCCTTATACCATATAAGCAACAAGAGAAATTTTCGAACCAGCTATTATCAAATAAAAATGATAGGAATATTTGTTAAAGAGCTCCTTAAGCTGTCTTGCTAAATGGGAAATTGTAAAAGACACTACTCTGAATGACAAACAACCCAAAAAAAAAAAAAAAAAAAGACATGAGTATTTTTGTAGAGATTCTTGTTACTTGTGCCAAAAGCCCAAGAAAGCAATCTCCTAAGGTGAGGAATTAAGGTCTACAGTCAAGATTAGTTATAGAAAAATCAACAAGGATTGAGAGAGAAGAACGGGTCAATATTAATTAGGTTTTGATGCAATAGTAACCACCCTTTAATAAAAATATGTAAATGGACCAAGCGTTTATCCCCAAAACACACTATGAATATGCATAACTGAAAGCTCTATAGGTGGACAAGGAGATAAGATGAAGAGTCTTAAATATAAAGGTATAGATGCATAAAAGAATCAATCTATGGAATTAGCCAGAAAGGATTGGTTAGTCAATGGGGATAGAAATTCGCGCTATTTCCATCAATCTATACAATCAAGGAAAACCCATAGTCACATTCTTAAAATCAAAGATAGTTCTGGTATTATGGTTGATGACATTAGCCAAATTCATCACTTATTTGTGCATGATTTTACATCTCGATTTAAATCGACACGGAACAGCACAACTAATGGTTTATTGAATATTACAAAGTGGTAACTAAGGCGGACAATCACCTTCTACTAAAGCATATAGAGGACCAGGAAATAAAGGATGTGATCTTTCAAATGAATAAGTATAAAGCACTAGGGTTTGATGGCTTTGGTGTTGCATTCTTTCAAGATTATTGGCATGTAAGCCATTCTGATATATTTACGGGTATTAAGACATTCTTTCATGACGGAAAGATGCTTAAGCTGATCAACCATACAGTCATTGCAGTAATTCCTAAAGTTAATAATCCACCTACTACCAACCAGTTTCGAACAATAAGCTTATGCAATAGTATTTATAAAATTAGATCCAAGATCCTAGTTAATAGAATGCGCCTTATTTTGTCTAAAATAATTGATCCTATTTAAAGTGCCTTTCTACCCAAGCGATCTATTCATGATAACATCCTTCTCACTCATAAAATCATGACTAAATTCAAGAACACCAAAGGGAAAAAGTCATAGGTGGCACTCAAACTTGATATGGAGAAAGCCTATGACAGAGTGAAATGGAGTTTTCTCTTCAGAACACTGCAAAAATTAGGATTCCATGATAAATGGATTAATTGGATTAGAGAATGTATTACAACAATTTCATACTCTATCATTATCGATGATGAAGTATGTGGTCTTTTCAAACCAACAAGGGGAATTCGACAAGGGGATCCATTTTCACGATATTTGTTCATACTATGTATGGAAGTTCTTTCAAGGCCCTGCGGGATGCACAAAACCACAAATAGTGTGGTATTAGTTTCAAAATTACTCCCAGAGCTGATAAAATACCACGTCTTTTTGTTTGCATAGTGTACTCTTTTGTAAAATGAATCTTGAATCATGTCGACAACTTCATAACATTCTTGACAAGTTTTTTCGGCAATTAGGGCAATAATTAACTTCCAGAAATCGACTTTAACCTTCTCATCTAATGCCTCATCGCATGACAAGCAAACTGTCTCTTCGATTTTCCAAATTACACATCACGACAACCTAGGAAAATACCTACGCTGCCCCAGTTTGCAAAGGCAGGCCAACCACTGAAACCTTTGTCATATTAGGTAGTAGGACAATAGCAAAACTGCAATCTTGGAAGATTAAAAATATCTCAAAAGCAGGCGAGTGGCCTTAATTCAAGCCAATATAGAATCAATGCCTGTGCATAATATGCAGTGCTTCCAACCTCCAACAGTAAAGCAAATTGATAAAATAAGTAGAGATTTTTTTTTGGAAAAAATTGAGAGATAGCAAAGGAATGCCATATGACAGGGGGGTTAGCATTCGGAAAATGGAAGCAGTAAATACCGCTTTTATTAGTTAACTTGGAAACTTTTCCATCACCATAGTCTGTTGATGGATCAAATGGTCGTAAAATATCCCATCAATGCCTCTTTCTTCAATGCCTAGGCCAAACAGGCGGATTCTTGGGCATGAAAATATATTCTAAAACACAGGCCATAATTCAGAAAAGGAATCCGATGGAAGGTAGATGATGGAACCAAAATTAACTTTTGGTTGGATAACTGGTGAGCTAATGATAACTTAGTAAATATGATGGGCATAACAAATAACCCCTCCATTGATACCACGCTTACCTCCTCACAGTTCATAAATACCAACAAAAAGTGGGATATGATACAACTCAAAATAGTGGTCAATGACACCTGCTTACAGTTAATATTAGCTATACCTCTCCCCTCCCATTCAATAGAAGACTCCATATGTTGGGGTCGTATTGGCGATGAGATTTTTTAATAAAATCATTAACCTGGGCAGCTCAAGGACTAAGTACACAGAACTCCTATGATTGAATGTTTAAGTGGATTTAGAAGTTGCAAATCATGCCCAAACTAAAAATATTTATGTGGCAACTATGCCACAAATCCCTCCCTACGTGGGTAACCCTCTTACAGAGAGGAATGAACATAGATCCAAGTGCCCCATGTGCAATGTGGACACTGAGGACATAGAACATCTATTTTTGCATTGTAATGGAGTTAAAGAAGTTTGAAAATTGGCAAATAGCCATAAATGGATTAATATCGAGACAGTCCCATTTACTCAAAATAATGTTCCTGAGTGGCTCACGGAAGCCAGCTGTTGCACTCCTTTGGAGCATATGGAAAACTAGAAATAGTGTGGTATTTCATAATGAAAGCTCAAATCTAGGAATAACTCTGATAAGAGCAAAAAAAGGTAGCGCTGAATGGCGAATTAGAAACAATCTCATAAAATCAATCCAACCAAACCATTGCATACAACCATCGCCCGAAAGAAGACACCCTGGATCGCATGGAAGAAGCAACAAGGAGGGTACATCAAACTTAATTTTGATGGATCCAAATCATTTCAAGGAGCAGCAGACGGATTCGTGATTTGAGACAGGCAAGGGAAGTTCATCCAAGTAGCAGCATTCAATTTAGGAGCAGCATCAATTCTGATTGCAGAAGCCACAGCTATGCAAAATAGTATTAGAGCAGCAGCCTAGACAGGTTTGACTAATATCCATATTGAAGGGGACAACATACTAATACAGGCAGTCAAAGGAATCATCTATACACAATGGAAAATTCAAGTATTGGTACAAGATATTTAGAACTATTTGCATAAATTCAACAATGTTGTCATCAACCACATCTTTAGATAAGGAAATTGTGCAGCAGATTGGTTGGCTAAATTTAAGCTTTCTTTACATTCCATGTTAGTGTGGTATGAGGTTCCACACATGGACCTTCTTCGTTTACTCTACAAGGATAATTTAGAAAGAACCCTTGAAGGAAGGGCTTCATAGGTTGTATTACTCACTTACCTTTCTTACAAAAAATTTATATATAAAAGAATGAATAATTATTTACTATTTTTAGCTACTAGAACATTACTAATTCTTTCTTCGGTTTTTTTACTCATTGTTTAATTATTTCTCTCATTACTAATGACTAATTTACTATTTTATCCATTTATATAATAATATCCATAAGGTGAACAAAACCACATGCTTATAGCCAATAATTTGAAGACACTTAGCAAAGGCATGTGGTTGCACTCACTTTTTGATATAGATAGACAAATAGATAAATAAAATCACTCTCTTTACTATTCAATAGTAAAGTTGTTAGATCTGTTTCCTCTTAAATTAGGAATGTCAACGGATCAGATTTGGACGGTAGAAACATCTAAATTCGAATCCAAATCTGATTAAATTCCAGATTCCAAAATCCGATTCGACATATTAAGAATAACTCCAAATTCGACCCATGTCGGATTGGATTAGAGTCGGGCTTAATCCGATTTGAATCGATTCCCTTCCTCTATAACAGTTTTTATTACTTTTTTCGATTCGCACTTATTCCGTCCACCTATCAAGATGATAACGAGCACATCTCTATCATAGCAATCGAATATTTGAACATTTAATACTAAATTAGGGGAAATTGACAAATGGCATGGAGGCAAATGACGCGAGGGGCAGCAGGCATGATACTAAGGCCTTGTTCTATTTCGTATTTTTGAGGATTTAGGTAAGAGTTTACATATCCTTGCATCTTCTTACATCACCTTACAGCTCCTTACATCCTTAACATAATTTTTATATCTTCTTTCATCTCTTTACATCTTCTTACATCTTCTTACATCTTATATAGATTTTCTATAACATTCATTTATTTTAATTACAGAAATATGCATATTTTTTTAATTATGCTACCAATATACAAAATTTGTAAATATCTTCTGAACTCAACATTTACGTAAACATAAAATTATAATATAACGACGTAAATTATATTTGAATTTTGACATGAATAATATAAATTATTATAGACAGAATAAGTGACAATACTTTTAAAATTATAATACAAAGCTTTTGTTTGTTTAAGTCTGAAACATATATGAAAACTGTTAAACTGTATGCGATGAAAGCATTGCAGCTATTTCATCCCTAAGTTTATTCATGACAATTTTGTTGCTATCAATATATAATTGAACATCTAGTGGTCGTTCCAAATTTCATTCACTTGCTGAGATCGATACGCTTGTTATGCAGAATAATAAAATTGTCCAGAGTACAACAAGAAACAATTATCTGAAGCTACTGCTCCTATCTCATTTGCATCATTCGTATTTTGTAAAACGGTGGGTTCTTGCAGTGCTACAGCTGCAACAGGTCAGGGAAGGAGTGAGGGTGTGTTCAACTGATATTAAAACTTCTACGGCCTCCTGTCTGCCCGTTTAAGTTCTCATCTTTGGTTTTTATCTTTTTTATTTTGGAAGGTAATTGTTAATTTTTGGTTGTTTAATATGACAATACAATTTTCATATTTTAAGCATTGCTAAATAATGTTTTAAGGATTTATTTATCAAAATTTCTTGCTAACGATATTGATCATACATTTACATTTAAAATTGCTTACTTAAAATAGGATTTTATTTTAACAGCTGTACTCAATTTTGTCAAAAAAATTTGTTTTTTGGTTATACTTTACTTATTAGATCAAACTAATATAAATATAGAAAATTACCTCAAGTGTACGAAATTTGCTTGATAAAATTTTTGGAGTTTAATATATTTTATTATTATGTAATTAACTTAGTTAATGGTTTATAATAAGTTTATTATTTTAATGTTATTGTTTCTCATCCAAAACATTCATTGTAAAACAAACATATTTCATTTCAATTATATTAAGAAATATTTTGTTTACTGAAGGTATCAAATTTTAGTCGTAGATATGACTAATATATCATAATTCGTGAAAATTTTAGTCGTAAGTATGACTAATATATCAAAATTCTCACAAATTATACATACAACTCTTCAATAATTCTACAACTTGTTGCATCTATCTTTACAGCTCCTTATATCTTCTTACAGCTCCTTACGCCTCCTTACAACTTCTTATAACTCCTTACATTTTCTTACAGCTTACAGTTGTATCTTATCGCAAAATAGAGCAGGCCCTAAGACTAAGAGAAAAAGGAGGGGGAAGTCAACTAAAAGTGAGGATTTGGGGTTGAGATTGGACGGTAGACTTTAGATTTATAAAATAAAAAATAAAAATAAGAAACTAGGGAAAAAATAAAAAAATTAGGATGGGGGAATGAGCGAATTTAGAAGGTAGACTTTAGAATTGTAAAATTTTATATTTGAATTTTAATGATTTAACGAAGCAATCGAATCTAATTGAAAAATCGGATTGGATGTTACCTTCCCTCTGAAGCCGATCTGGATCCGACTCAATTCGAATTATTTTTAACGGATTCGTACTCGAATTCTTTTTTTTCAAATTCGAACCAGTGTATTTTACCTCGGATCGGATCTAATATACCTTAAACTCGGAATCATCATCCCTACCTGAAATGGAACTATCAAGATATGAAATTGGATCTAAAGTTATTATTGTGACCTAGCTTTAATGACTTTGGCCCTATTTGGCAATCAGCTGTTAGCTGTTAGCTGTTAGCTGATTGAATTAGCTGTTAGCTGTTAGCTGATTATATTAGCTGTTTGATTTAGCTGATTGCATTAGCTATTTCTGAAAAAAGCGTTTGGTAACATTAACTGTTTCTAGCAAGCTTATTTGATGAAATTCCACTTGTACCCCTTAACAAAACTTCATTACTTTTTTAATAACATAATTATTTTTATTGCATTTTCATTTTTCTTTTTAACATGAATTGTGAATTATAGATTGTGACTGGTGAAATATATAAAATTACAATTACCTTCGCTCAAATTTGATGTTTATTACCATAGATTTTTTGTTTAATTGACTTTAATTTTATTTTTGGTAATAATTAAAATTTATAACATAATAACATTTAGAAAGATCTACACCACAAAATACTAATTAATCTACATTATTTCTTAAACTGAAATTTAAAATTAAAATTATTAATTTAAACATCATGATTTTCCACAACTCTTGTTCCAAAAGATCAAAAAACCAATGAAAAAAATCGACAACAAAAAGTCCAATGTTACATGTAGCCCATTTGAAAATGAAGAGTAGGATTTTTGTACTAACTAAATAAATGTAATTATGTCAAAAGAAAGAGGGTAATATGGTAAATTTAATGTTGAATAGTAATAAGTTAATGCAAAAAGCTCTTCCAAATAGTTTTTTCTAAATTAGCTTTTTATACCCAAAAAGTTAATTCAAAAAGCTATCTAACCAAACAACCAAAAGAGCTTTTTGACCCAAGTCAAACAGCTGATACCCACAAAAAGAGCTTTTTGAGGCCAAAAAGCTCTTTACCAAACAAGGCCTTTGTCCCTTTTGACTCGAATAAAAATCTCGTACATAATTATTGAAGATTTCCACCATTATCATAAAATTTCTGATATAGAGTATCAAGTTGGTAATATCTAAAAATTGATGCCGCAAAATTTAAGAAACGGAAATTATCTACTTTGAGCCTTTAATCTTTTTCCATTTTTTTAATTCTTTTTCTATAGAATCATACTTAGATTGGTTGTTCACGAGACTTAGAAAGTAATAATAATTAATGAATTAAGAGACTAGTATTAAACACCATAAACAGCAAAAAAACACTAAAATCACTTTCGCCGAAACTAGTGAAAACCTTTAACCTAATAACCAACTCAGAAACAACGTAATTTATATGGGTTTTGAACCACCAAAATTTCAAGGCACCTATAATACCAACTAGAAAATCACATATGCCTCCTGAAATCCTCTCTACATCGTTAATCCCACGAGATCTATATTATTCAATGGATTTCTACTTTTGTTCTTTCTTGTTTTTGCAATACTTTTATCGATTCTTTTAGTTACCTAGCTAATTTACTCCAATCTACTTGCCCGCATTTCAAAGTCAAAACTAATATACGGAATGAGGCACTTGTGTCCTCTTTTCCACATATCCAGAAAGGGAAAATGAAACTCAATTGGATTACTAATACAAACCAAAAAAATTGCTTAATGTTACGTTCTAAAGGGATGAAAGAAAGCTCAAAGACTAATATAGGTAAAATTTAATACCAAATCTTTAATACTAGACCTTGTAAACTTTATTTATAACGTTTGTCTAATAAGATACATCCACTCTGTTTTATTGTCAAATGCTTCCTCCCCAAGTCTAAACAGCTTCCTTTCGAATTTCGATGACAAAATTGGTCGTATGAAGCATTCATTCAATTACTCGGAAATCGAGCATAAGCTGCATAATAATATAAAATCATTCAGAGTTATCTCCCATGCGGCGTAACCCCAAAGGAGAATTCTAGGGTCTCAGGCACTGTGTGGAGTTCGGTACCTGCGGTTGCCGTCGGGAGAGCTTGTCAACTAGTGGTGCCTCGGTGTAGGCTTTCTCAAACACCCCTGTTTGGTGGTGTCCTAGTGAACCCGGCTGCTATCAAACTCTAGAACTCTTCTAGGACTTTTGCAGTGATGGAAGTTTCCCTATTTACACTTCTCTTGCATATCATTCAGAGCTATGGCTTCGGGGATTGAAGATGACTTTAGCAAACTAAATTTGACTGAGGCGGAGGAGGATATCTTGGATTTTGATGACCTAGAATGTGCTGATCTTGACGCTCAGGCTTCATTATGCCTGGTTGGGAAACTAGTTACTGAGAACAGTTTCAACGGAGAGGCAATGAAGAGGGCTTTCAAGAATATACATGTTCTGCGACGGAAATTCCGACGAAAAAAGGTGATTATTCCGACGGAAAAATGGATCTCCGATGGAAAATACGACGCAGAACGTCTCGTCGGAATTCAGCTCGTCACAAAAATTTTTCCGACGGAACCCGATGGAGACCGACGGAATTTCCGACAGAAAACATCCGTTGGAAAAACCGTCAGATACTATCTGTGCAGTCAGACGTGCAACAAGGAGGGAGGGAAATTCCGTCGGAATTTCACTCCAAATTAAAAAAAAAAATTTTTTTTAAATTTTGGTTCTCAAAAACCCCAAAAACTTTTTTAAAAATGTTTTCTCAAAAACCCAAAACAATAGATATATTACCAACCCCAAAAATTTTCTTAAAAATTTTGGTTCTCAAAAACCCAAAAAAATAGATATATTACAATATGCAATAAGTAATAATTACCAAATATAATTAATATAAAGCTTTATATCTACCAAAAGAAGGTGCTAAATTAAATATTAATTACGACATATACGTTGTTTTGGATCTACACGCAGATCACATAAATTACACGCAAATCATATAAACTAATCAGAGTCAGATAAATTTGTGAGATCATCATCATTGTCATTTTGGGAGTCCTCTTCATCATCAGGGTTTAAGTTGATGTGGCTGGAAAAACCTGCACTTTGACCTTTAAAAAATCTGAAAATTTTTTTCAGCATATGCTCTGTCTTCCCCTGTTTCTTGGTTAGTTGAGTTATAACTTCTACTTGCTTAGCTATGCTCTCACTGAGGAGTTGCGCTTGCTCTCTTGGATCAAAATGCTCTGCTGATGAGTGACATGCGGCTGCAATGGTAGCTGATTTCCTCAACTTCACCCCCTCCGTACCAAAACCGTATACGCGGCCTTTTTTGTCCAGATTTTCTTCAATCCAAAACTCTTCTTGGGTCATAGGTGACAGTTGGGAGCTCCCTTGAGTTGTAGTTTGAGAGTACTCCTGCCATTTATTGTGATGATCCTCCTGAAAGTTGTCAAAAATAAAACACTTTCATACTAAACCTACAATTATAACATATGATTCATCTCTGAATAAAATATGCCAAATTAAACTTACATATTTTTTTACAGATTTTTTATCCGTAAAGGTTTTGTCTTTCACCTTGCAGTGGGTGTCCTTAAACAATTCCTCACATGTGGGTTCCCTACCTAATACTTGGGCCTAAAGGAAAAAAAGTAACCAGCAATTAAATATAAACAAGGACGAGAACCTCAATCCATACCATACATTATAAATAAGAAATACGCTTATTAATAATCACATTCCTTACCAGGCACCTTTTCCTTTCACTAATCGGAATTGAGCCACATGTATGTAATGAAGGACCAAAACTTTCAGCATCACTCAATCTATTCTTTTTATTTTGTTGGTTCAATTTCTTGAACTTGTCATCCTCACTCCAATGTTTAAGCATCTCATTCCAAACATTAGGTGGTAACCACTTCGACTTTTTGTTGTACTTCCTGACATATCCAAGAATATCCCTAAGTCGAGTTACCCCTCTGTACTCAAAATTACGCCGTATCTGGGCTTCATTGTCTGGATGCCAGTAGTAGTGCTTCTGTGCCAAAGTTGAAGTATATTAGTAATTAAACATCTCAAACAATCCAATGACGACTTTGAAATTCGTTGTACAGAAAATTAACCTTGAACTCATTAAACCATATGTCTTTCTGAGATTGTGGAACTTCCCCCCATGTGGTCCAAGGACGTGGGTACTTACCTGCAAAACTTTCAACAATTTTCTGAACTACACCCTAATATGGAACAAAACTAAGAACAAAAAAAGAATTTCTTAAAAGTAATTACTGTAGGCATTAAACGAATATAATTACTGAAAAAGTTACAAAGTTTGTAATCAACTTACGTGTCACCATCGGGTTGTAAATATATCTTATTATTGGTACTTGCAGTTTCACTATCGGATGCAGAACTATATCTTTCTCTTCCTACCCCTTCATTTTGGACCCATTCATTGTGCACTTAGTGGCTTGGCATTCTAGGTTGCCCCATCATCTTCTTACCGTTTAAATATGGACTAACAGTGCCAAACTGTTGATAAAGTAATGGAGTAGCTGAAGTACCACCCATGTAAGGAATATTGGGTTGGATTGATGTCTGCATACCTGCACCAAAAAAAGGTGGTTGCATATGGGGTTGCTCATTCGTACTACCAAAATAATTTTCGAATGTTTGAGTTGGATTAAGAAAACCTCCAAACATTCCACTAAAGTTGTTTATTTCATAGTCTTGATCAGTAGGACCAATTCGTTTTTCCTGATATCTCCTCAGGGTACTTAAGATATACCACTTGGGTTGCAGTATCAGCAAATATGAATGGGTCAAATTTTCTGTAACGTCTAGTATGATTAACCTCGGGATATGAGGTAAATTTAGGATAACATAGCCCCCGAGGAACATCCGGGTCAAACCACTCACAATTAAAAAGTACACATTTTTTAATTGGCTCACTCGTAAATTCAACACGAATAATTTCGTGAAGTATACCATAATAATCTCCTGATACTTCATCACCTTTGCCAACTCTTTGACACACACGCCACAATTATATGTTGCTTTACCTTCATTTCGAGCCTTGGTATGAAACCGATAACCATTGACTTTATACCCAGAAAAACATTCCACTACCATAATCGGTCCATGAGATAAGTTTACCAAAAAATCTTGCCTCTCATCATTAAACACCCGATAAGAATTGACCTATGAAGAAAAAAGAAGGAAATCCTTTTTAGAGTTACAAAAATGTTTTCTAGGAGTTGAAGGTTACTTCAGAAAAATTACTTACATTACACTCAAACCATTGTGCAAAATTTGCCTCGATAAACAAGTCCACTTCCACATCACTCGCGTTTGGATTATGGCCGCAAAATTGATGTCTGAACCAACTGTAGTGTTTAACGAATGAAATTAATTAATTATTATTCAACAAGTATTAAGTACTCAAATGAAACTTTCAGTAACTGATATACTTACTCCAAATATGGTTGCACTTCATCAGAATTCAGTAAAATGTGAAGACGTGCGACACGATACTCCGGCTCAGTAAGATATCTTTTTCCTCGATTTCCAAATGGAGTACCCTTATGGTTGAACACCGAAAGAGTTCGCATTTGTGGTTCGGGTTGTTGCAGATCCTCATTACGCCCAATACTCGGGCAATGCAAGTTTGACTGAAAATAATGCTCAGCGAAATGTTTGATCTCAAATGCTAAGTATGCGTTAACCATAGATGCCTCTACACGAATTTTATTCTTTGCTGTAGGCTTCATCCAGCCAAAGTACCTCTCAAAAGGATACATCCATCGATATTGAATAGAACCACCCAACAAAGCTTCTTCGGCTAAATGAATGGGCAGATGTTCCATGACATTCCAAAATCCAGGTGGAAAAATTATCTCCAACTTACAAAGAATTATAGTAATGTTCTTATTCATCTCTTCCAGCATGCTCACGTGTAACTCACTGGAGTATAAGTTTCTGAAAAATTTCACTCAATTCAACCAACGATCCCAACACATCTTCCGGAAGAGCAGCAAAAGCTACTGGAAGAAGATTCTCCAGGAACACATGATGATCATGACTTTTCATATTTTGCAACTTTGTGTTAGATGGAGCCACCTAATTTTCCATATTAGAACAATAACTATCAGACACATGAACCTCCCGTAACCATTGACAGGCAGCCCTTTTTTGAGGTGATGATAGTGTAAACGTGGCTTTTGGCTTACACAATCTATCAGTTGACCCTCTTGTAGCCAAGTTCAACTCTTACCTACTACACAGAATAGACATATCCATTCTTGTTTTGATATTATCCTTTGTTTTTCCGGGAACATCCATCACTGTGTTTCTAATATTTTCACTGAAGTTTTTCTCAATATGCATGACATCAAGGTTATGCCTTAGAAGTTGATACTTCCAATACGACAACTCTCAAAAGATACTTTGTTTTATCCAATTATGTTCATTTTTCTCAAATCCCGGAATTTGAAAATGGATATATGCAGTCACTTTAGGCAATGTCGATACTATATCAGATAACATTTCACGAGAAATCCTTTGGGGAGGGCCAATGCATATGCTCTTCTCTTTACGAAAAGCAACTTCATTAGCTCTAAAACAATGATTCCGAGGCAAGAACTGATGATGGCAATCAAACCAAGATGGCTTTCGGCCATGCTGTAACTGGAATGCACAATTTTGGTGCATACAAATCGGACATGGTAACAACCCATGAATACTCCAACCGGATAACATACCATATGCCGGAAAATCATTAATTATCCACATCAACGCGGCATGCAATCTAAAAGTTTCCCCGCACGAAACATCAAATGTATCAACCCTAACGTCCCACAGCATTTTCAACTCATCAATTAAGGGTTGCAAGTACACATCAATCATGTTCTTCGGATTTATTGGACCCGTAATAATACAACTTAAAAACATGTATGGAGTTGTCATACACATTATCTGGAGGCAAGTTATAAGGTGTAACAACAATTGGCCACACAGAATATAATCTTTTAGATATGAAAAATGGTGTGAAACCATCAGTACAAAGACCTAACCTTATATTTCGAGGCTCTGCTGCGAAATTTGGATACTTTTGGTCAAAATGCTTCCAAGCTAATCCATCCGACGGATGCCGGAGAACACCCGATTCTTGGCGGTGCTCATGATGCCATCTCATATGTACGGCAGTCCTTTTTGACGCATACAGTCGTTGCAATCTTGAAATTAAAGGCAGGTAGTGCATTTTTACATATGAAACATCCTTATTACCTCAATGGTTGGATTTATTTGGTAATTGTCTTGCATGTCCACAAAATTTACATGCGGACAAACCCTCATCCTGTTTATAATAAAGCATGCAACCATTCGGACAACAATCAATTTTCTGAACATCCATACCTAAATCTCTCACTTTTCTGAGTTGCTGATGATAATTTTTTGGAATGCCACTTTCAGAAGGGCGTATGTCTTTCATCAGGTCAGCAACTTCGTTGAAACAACGTTGAGACATGTTGTGCCCCGATTTAATACTAAGTAGCCTCACAGATGTTTCAAGTTCAGTTATGTTACACCCTTTATACAACGGTTTTTGGGCAGATTCAAACATAATGTAAAATGTCTCAGGATTTACGTCATGATGGCTACTCATATTCATTTCATTAGCTTGGAAGGCAGCATGAAGTGTGTTCTCCATATGATTATGATCGTTGTGATCGTAATCAAAATTCATAGAATGTGAACTACTTGCACCCCCTGCTTCCGAATTATCTTCTTCCCCATGACTTGTCCAATACCAATAATTCTTCACAAACCCCTTTCTATACAAATGAGACTTTACAACATCAGGTGCAAAATATTGCATATTTTTGCACTTCACACATGGACATCTATAAACTCCATTAATTCTATACTCCTCCTGATTTCGTGCAAATTCATCAAACATATTAACTCCCATCAACCACTCATCTCTAAGTCCATGTCCATTAGGATTTCTTCTCCTATACATCCATTGACGATGCAACGGCCCATCCATATGTTGCTAATATGATTGCCTTAATTGTTATGTAAACTACAACCAATTACAATAAAAATTTTTTAGAAATCTATTTAAAGTTCAACAGTTCAACATATATATATATATATATATATATATATATATATATATATATATATATATATATATATTACATAAAAATCTATTTAATAGAACTATTAAATATATCATAACGCACCCAATTAAGCATCAAACATAAATTACATAATTTATTTCACCCTTTATTCAAATAAACAAAACAAAAAAAATGTAATACTATTACCCAAAAGATAAAATGAAAATACTTAACAAATCAAACAAAAATTTAACCATATCTCAAACAAGAATGTTCTTTACATACTTCCCAATGATAAATATACACAACAAATCAAACAAAAAATAAACATACTTAATATACTTAAACAATTCAACCAAAATTTCACACCACTATATTTTTTGTGAAAATAAATGTAATCAAGCATCAAACACAAATAAAATTATTACTTTCGTACTTCATCCAAATGAATAAATCCAAACAAAATTAATAAGATATAATACAATTAACATAATGAGTAAACTTCAATTAATATATACTTAACACACCTCTATATATACTTAACATTCTTATCATATTTTACTCCATTTATTCAAATAAATACACTTAATAAATAAAATTAAAATTTAATGTAATTCACATCCATATTTTACGACAAAAATAAATTACATATTAAACCAACCAAATCATACGAACAATTAATCATTTCTCAAAAAAGAATATTATTCACATACTTACCAAAAATTAATATACAAAACAAATCGAACATAAAACAAACATACTTAACATTCTTAAATCATTTACTAAAACAAAACATATATTACACATGCTTACGTACTCACAACCATTTCAATTATTCAAATCAACATACATTACATATTAAATTAGAGTTACATTGTACTTGTTTCCTATCAAAATAAATTCTCACAAAACCTAAAATACAACAATTAATGGAATTAAACATATACGCTAAAAAAATAAATTTAACATAACAATATTATTTAATATCCACATAAGCCTCAATAAGCATCAACCACAAATTAAACACCTTATTTCACACATCATCTAATTAAACAAACCCAAACAAAAATAACAAAATACTATTAACATACTTAGCAAATTTAAATTAATATATACTTAACATACCTAAATCTTGCAAAAATATAACAAAAATTCTTAACATATCGAACAAATTATAAAAAAATTAAACATACCTCAAAAAACATACATGACTAACATATTTAACATTTTATAATAAATAAACTTGTTTCACTTAAATTATTCACTTTAGTAAAACATATTATACATGCTTCTTAAATTATTCACTTTAATAAAACATATTATACATGCTTAACATATTTAACATTTTAAAATAATTAGATAATTATTTCAGATGTATATACTTAACATGTTTTACTTCACTTATTCTAATAAACATATTTAACAAATTACATAAAAAACTAACGTAATTCAAATTCATATTTTATGGAAAAAATAAATTATTCAAACTAAACAAACATGCTTCAAGATTAAAATTCACAAAAATGAACATCACATATCAAATTAACACAATTTTAAAGCGCAATAATTCTACTAACCTTTACACACCCGAAAAATCAAGCGGATTACTGGCGGTGGCGGCACTAGCGGCGGCGGTAGCGGTGGCACTTGCGGCGTTCGTGGCGGTGGCAAAGCTTGGAAAATAAAGACCGAAAAAATATCAATTAACTTAATTATTTTAATTTCAAACAACAAATTAAGTAAATATATCACTTACCGCTCAATTTTCCGGCGACCAAAACCTTCAAATCTCACTTTCTCTCTCTTCCTTCTCCTCCCTCTCTCTCTTTTTGAATCTCAGCTTCTCTCTCTACAATTTGCAAATGCCGAACAAAATACATCCCCCAAATTTAAAACCGAGGAGGGCACTGGCCTCGAGATCTGCACGCCGCGTCCAACGAAAACACCGACGGAAACCGACGGAAATCCGTCCGAATTTCCGACGAAAATTTTTTCCGTCGGAAATCCCGTCGGAAATTTGAATTTCCGTCAGGCCCCGTCTTATTTTCCGTCGGTCTGTCTGAAATTTTCTGATGCCAGTCTACTGCGTCGCTTTGTCCGTCGGAGTTGGCCATTGTTTTTGTAGTTAAAGATCTTGATAAAAATTTATTCGCCTTCTAGTTTTTTTGCCACGCTGACAAGGACGTTGTGTTGAACGAAGGACCTTAGGCATTTGATGGTCATGTGCTGATGCTTAAAGAAACGAAGGGAGAGAGCAACCTTCAAAGATTGTGTTTGACAGGGTTAGGTTTTGGGTTAAAGCCTATTATCTTCTTATGAAGAAGAAAACTTATGCCTTTACCAAATATCTGGCATCTAAATTGGGAGTCTATGTTGATGTTGATAAAGATGATATTCTGGCTCCTTCAAAAACTCTGAAATTTCGAGTGGATGTGGACATAACAAAACCTTTAATGCCTGGAGTGAGGTAAATCAAAATGACGATGGAATTTTTATCTCTCAAAAGAAGTATGCTACTGACTTGCTAAAGAAGTTTGGCAAGTTGAACTGCAAGTCAATGCCCACACCCATGAATGTGAATGAAAATCTTGTAGCTGATGATGGTACTGGCATGGCAAATGCAAAGCAATTTCGAAGTATCATTGGTGGTTTGAATTATTTATGCCATACTAGACCTGACATTACATTCTCTATAAGTTATATAACCCTGTGAGTGGAAAAGTGATAATAAGTAGAGATGTAGTGTTTCATGAAACTACAAGGTGGGATTGGGGTGAAGAGCATGTTCAACAAAGTATTCCCTTGGAAGTTTCTGAAACTGAAAAGCATGAGGCTACATCAACAGCTTCACCTGAAAGCACACCCGCAACTTCGCCTACTCATTCACCAAACAGAGATGCTTCACCTGCTATCTTTGAGGACCTTCCTGTCACGCCAACTTCACCTCAGCTGAGAAGATCAACAAGGGACAGAAGACCGAACCCCAGATATGTTAACAATGTTTATACATCTTGTGCCTTTGCTTTACTTGTTTTAGATCCTCTCTGTTTTGAAGAAGCTGCAAAACAGCCAGAGTGGTATAAAGCGATGGAAGAAGAACTGCTGGCTATTGAAAAAAATAAAACTTGGGACTTGGTAGATTTGCCAGAGGAAAAGAATGTTATTGGCTTGAAATGGGTGTACCGCACCAAGTATAAGGCTGATAGAACAATTCAAAAGCACAAGGCTCGGTTAGTAGCAAAAGGGTACGCTCAACAACAAGGTGTCGACTTTGATGAAACATTTTCCCCAGTGGCTCGTTTTGAAACAATGAGAGTATTTCTAGCACTAGCAGCTCAACTTTGCTGGCCTGTTTACCAATTTGATGTCAAGTCAGCATTTTTAAATGGAGAATTGGAAGAGGAAGTATACGCTGCTCAGCCTGAAGGTTTCATTATTGGTGGAGAAGAAGACAAGGTGTATAGATTGCGAAAGGCCTTATATGGCCTAAAACAGGCTCCACGCGCATGGTACAGTAAAATTGACTCATACTTTCAAGAAAGTGGATTTGAAAGGAGCCAAAATGAGCCAACCCTCTATGTCAAAAGGCGAGGTAATTCTGATTTTCTTATAGTGTGTCTGTATGTTGATGATATGATATATATGGGATCTTCTGAATCTCTTGTTGAAGAATTTAAGTCTTGTATGATGAGGAAGTTTGATCTCCTCAATAAGTGGTATTAGAGCCGATGGTGCGTTCGGCTAGGTAACAAAGGTGTGGCATGGTGGACCCCATGGACGAGCTTGGTGAAGTGACACGCAAGTGTTGATCAAGCGGTAATACATGCGCTGCAGCGTGACTCGATGGCGTAGATAAGCTCTTGATGGTGGCTTGACACCTTGGTAAAGGCTTCCCCTCAAAGGGGAGCTTGTGCGTTGATGTGGTGTGGAAGAGACTCATGTGTGAGGGGGAGATTATTGGGAATATCACACATGAGTAAAGAAGTCCCACATCGGAAGTTTGAAAAGAAATGTCATGGTATATAAGTCAAATGGGCTACTTCTCTTATTGCCAATTGGTTTTATGATGGAGCCTCACTTGGGCTTATTGCCATGGATCTTGATTGAAGTGGGCTCCCTCCTTGAATCTCCCCAACAGAGTTAACAGTGCAGGGAAACCGAAGTGGATTAAGCTCAAGTATGTCAAGACTCCCGGATTTTTTTCTATATGTGTGGATTACTGCGTGACATATACCGCAGCTGCAATTCATACAATGACAATATACCTGAGTCGGATTTGTAGTATGGCTCTGGTCTACGGTCTTCACCAATTAAAAAGAGAAGGGGAATGGAGGAGGGGTAGAAGGAGGAACAGAAGAAGTTAGGGGGGGCCCAGTACGGGTGGATAACTCATCTGGAGTTTAATGGAATATCTGATGGGGGAGATGGGACAAAATCAAGTCTGGGGAAAGGGGGGACAGGGGATGATAGAATGGTGATTGATGAAAGGGAGCAAGTGGACTTCGACATATCTAAAAGGAAGCTAGGGAATGCTGAGAAAGTGAAGGTTGGTTAACGAAAAGTCAGAGTACTGGATGATCAAAGTGTTGAAATGTCTAAATCTGTGGAGGTTGCAAAGCAACCTCCCAAACAGCCATGAGTTTGCTGTGCATTAACTGCCGGGGTCTTGGCAAGCCCCGAGCAGTGGATGACCACCATGGGATGGTTAGGAGGTTGAGGCCAACTTTGGTGTTTTTGTCTGAAACTAATTTTAGTATTGCAGAGATGTACGATGTGGTTGGTCATTTCAAAGAGTATACGGGGTATAGCGGCGGATTGCCAAGGGCATTCAGGTGGTTGGCTCTTCTCTGGAAAACGAATTTAGATGTGAAGTTGTTGTCTCAATCGGCAAATCATATAGATGTGGTGGTTAGATGGAATATTGATGCATCTTTGTGGAGATTTACAGGGATTTATGGCTATCCTAAGCGCATAATAAACTGAAAATATGTGAGCTAATATGGATCTCCAATCATCTTCCTTGGTAGGGGGCACATCAACGAGATATTTTATCACTTTGATAAGTCTGGGGGACCGATGAAGCCTCAGAATGCGCTTGATACTTTTAAAGAGACCTTCGAGACATGTGATCTTCATGCCATTGGGTTTGTGGGGCATGATTATACATGGTGGAATGGTAAAGATGGTGATCAATCAGTGGAGGAAAGATTGGATATTTATTGTACAACCTCGGATGGATTGGTCTTTTTCCTAATGCACATGTTATCCACATTGATGAAAGTTTCTCGGACAATCTTCCGATATAGATTAAATTTGCGCAGCACGATGCCAGGAAACATCGAAAGAGAGATAGATTTGAAAATATGTAGAGCTTAGCTGATGGGTGTTAGGAAGTTATTCGCAATGCATGGTCCCAAGGCAATAGTTCAGACCCCATGAGAAACTGCATGGGAAAGATACGCACATGCATGGGAGCGCTCCAGGATTGGAACACGTGAGAGTTTGGGCATGTCCCGTTGGAAGTTAGACATGCTATCGATGCACTCGAGTCGGTTTATTCAGTCCAGATGAGCGTGATCTTGGGAGAAAGGAAGAACTCAAGTGTCGGGAACGCACGAGAGTGGATTATGTTAGGTATGGTGATTTTAATTCTTCCTGGTTTCATCAAAGGGCAAACACGCGATGAGCTGTGAATCATATTGAAGGTTTAAAAGGAGAGGATGATGTTGTATACACAAACGAGATGCAAGTTGAGAATATCGCGGTGAATTTTTTTACACGTCTTCCACATATCCTAATTACCTTAAGCACGTCCCTGATAAAGTCCCAGCTACTGTGAATGAGGAGATGGATGAGAGGCTTTGCCGTGAGTATAGAGAGGAGGAAGTTGTCACTGCATTGAGTCAAATGCACCCAAGTAACGCACGCAGCCCGGATATTTGAACCCATTCTTCTTCTAGAAATATTGGGCTATTATAGGGAAAGATGTCACTGAGGCGGTGCTTGGTATCTTGAATTGGGGGGGGGGTGTTTCCTCCTTATTTTAATCACACACATGTTCTAATTCCAAAGAAGCAGAAACCTGATGATACTGCCGATTTTAGACCTATTAGCCTTTATAATGTAGTTTATAAACTAGTTACAAAGGTTATTCCTAATAGGTTGAAAGAGCTCCTACCATAGATTATATCTGACAATCAAAACGCATTTACACCAAGACGACACATCACGGACAATGTTCTAGTAGTATTCGAGGTCTCGCATTCTATGAAATGTCAAACTGGGCAGAATGGTAGTATGACCATCAATATATGATAGGGCGGAGTGGGCTTTTTGCGGCATATGATGCTGAAAATGGGTTTTCGTGGTGATTAGTTGAATTTGATCATGAATCGTGTTGAGACTGCAATTTTTGCCTTCATTATTGGCGGCAAGCCGTGGGGTTATCTGAGCCCTACTAGAGGAATTCGGCAAGGTGACCCAATTTCTCCCTATTGATTTCTCTTTGGTGCTGAAGGTCTATCCTATTTGTTGCGTCATGCTGTGACTAGTGGATGTCTCTGGGGTCATTTGATTTGCCCTAACGCCCCCCTGGTGTCTCATTTACTCTTTGTCGATGACACAATAATTTTCTGCAAAGCATGTAAAGCTTAGGCTGAGGTGATTAAAAGTATACTCAAGACCTATGAGATGGCGTCAGGTCAACAAGTGAACTATGATAAGACCAGTATTGTGTTCAGCAAGGGCATCACGCAAAACTGCAAAGAGTAAGCCCTGATTATTCTTCACATTAGAGAAGTGTTGGCGCACGATAAATACCTCGGTCTACCAATTACTGTTGGAAGAGCTAAGAAAAAGGTATTCCAACCTACTTTTGATCGCATTGGTAAGAAGATCAACTGCTGGCTGGGGAAGCAATTATCTTGGCTGAGAGAGATGTGCTGGTTAAAGCAGTTGCTCAGGCCATACCCACCTATGCAATGAGTGTGTTTAAGTTTCCTAAGGAATTTTGCACCAATATGCAGTTGCTTGTTTTCGGTATTGGTGGGGTCAACGAGCTGGGTCCAGGAAAAAACATTGGAGTGCGAAGGAAAAACTATGCAAAAGTAAGCTAGAGGGGGGCCTGGGCTTTAGAAACTTCGAAGCTTTTAGTTTGGCATTATTAGCGAGACTAGTGTGGAGGTTATGCATTTTGAGCCAACGTTGGGCTTCAGAATATTGAAGCCAGGTATTTCCCAAATTCCCTTTTTTTTTTTTGATGCAAGTCCTGGGAATAGACTGACTCATGAATGGAAGAGCTTACGGGAGGCTAAGCGGGTGGTAGACAAAGAATCACGTTGGTCAGTGGGTGATGGATATTCGCTAAATATTCGGGATGATAAATGAATTCCGAGACCATTGTCGTTTAAGGTTCTTACACCCAAGAACGCTAAAGTGTCACTGCTAAGGGTGGCCGACGTGATTGACCATGACAGGGGTGAATGGAGAAATTCCATGGTTGACCATATTTTCTTACCAATTGATGCAGAGACTATAAAATCCATCCCTCTGTTGAGCGTGGCCATGGGATAGGATCATGTGGCAGTTCTCAAATAATGGCGAAGTCACAGTTAAATCGGCCTATCATTTTATCCAATCCTTAAAAGCGAAGGAGCTCCCAGGACCGAGCAGTGGTGAAATATATTCCTTTTGGGCTGAAATACGGAGTTTGAATCTTCCCCCTTGTATTAAAATGTTTGGGTGGAGGGTGTGTGTTCAAGTCATCCCTACTAGGGGGCAGTGGTGTGGAGAGTACCTGGGTTTGATGCAGGGTGTGAGGTGTGTGGTCAATTTGATGAGATGGACTGTCACGCCCTCTTTGAGTGTAAATTAGCCAGGTGCATTTGGGAGTTTAGTAGGTTAGAGGAAAAGGTGTGGGGGACTGTATATCAATCACCTTTGGCAGCGCTCCATCAAATCAGAAACCAGTTTCATGCCTGGTTCGTGGAACTGTTGGTGATTATGTGAGCAATATGGAATGCAAGGAACGACTATGTGTTTGGTAACCAGAGGGTGTGGCCGTGTGAAGTTGTTGAGAATGCTCGGAAAATGGTGTGTGAGTTTCAAGACGCCCAAATGAAGTCTAGTGTAGCAACAACATGAAGAACCAGGGTACCCCCAGCCACAGGTGTTTTCAAGGTAAATTTTGCTTGTGCCCAATTGCAAGACTGGAGATTCGATTGGTTTGTGGTGATAAGAGATCATCAGGGAGTGGTATGTCTAGCTTCAGTCCACCAAGGTGCAGGCTTTAAAGGTCCAGAGTACGAAGATGCTAGAGCACGCTTGACGGCATCTCGGACAGCTTGGAACTATGGATTCAGGAGAGTAGTTTTTGAAGGTGATAACGCAAGTCTCTTATCGATGCTAAAGAATGCTTGTTGGCCCAATAATGAATTGGGCTTAACAATTTCTAACATTTTGAATTTTGTTTTTCTCATATGTGAAGATGACAGGTAATAGTGTAGCTTATATCCTCGCACATCTTCAATCCTTTTGTCCTTCTTGTAGGGTTTGGGTAGGGGATGGACCAGATTGTGTCTTTGATCCAGCACTTAAGGACCTTTTTCTGGTTGATCTTCATAAATGATATTTCCCCTCTTCTTATCAAAAAACAAAAAAAAAAAAAAACATAGACTGCATAGCACATCAGTTGTGGACAACCTCCACCCATGTCATAATTTAGCATCAAAGTTGCTAAATTACACATAGTCCAATGCCACTACACTTTAGACTTAGATCATCTGAAAAACATCAACTGTAGTTCTATACTCTACAATATACAGACTAATCTCATGTGAAAACACCAATCAAACGAACATTCTAACCAATAATTGAAGGCATAAGATCATATATATTCACTTCTGTCTATTTAGGACATGTTCTTTTAGACTTATAAAAAGTACTTATGAGTACTTAATGGTGAAACATATTGAAATTTGCTAAAATACATTTCAAAAATATACTGAAATACGCTGAACGATTAAAGAAATATAACTATAAATTTTCAATAAGTACTTGACAATGCTAAAATTGCTTAGTTGTGCTAAAAGTTGCTGAATAGTGATAAGTACTTATGCTGAGTTGAAAAAAACATACCCTAAAGCACATGATTTTCAAGCAAACATTCCCCAAAATTTCTAGAATCCATTTGTGAATTCCATGTTAGTTTAAAATCCACTGAAGTCTCACAACTCAAAACAATTCATGTTCTTTAGCGAATCTCTTATTGTGCTACAAAGTCAAATCTACTAAAAAACATCTGGACTTCACAAAACTTTACAACATCATACAATTTGAAATTTTCACTAGGAAACTCAAAAACCCTTTTCAAATTAATAATTCCAATACATGATACGATCACCAGAACTGTTCATTACATTTTATTTTAGGTTTTTTTGAATTTTTTATTTTTTGTGCTATTTTATTTAATTTCTAAAAAATTTTTGTTTTCAGTTGTCCACATTGAGGGCCTGTTTTTCATTGGTAAATCTCAATTTATCAACTTCAACCCACTTCAACCCAAAAATTTCAACTTCAACTTCAACCCACTTCAACTAACTTCGACAAAAAAAATACCAATTTCAATCCATCATATAAAGAAAATGCTAACTTCTTCCCACTCTAACTAACTTTTACCCACTTCAATAAAAAAATATCAACTTCGACTCACTTTAACAAATTTTAACTAACTTTACTCATTTTCCAATCATATCTCCTAACGAAAAGAACAGGGCCATAGTGGGCTTTGTAGCCTAAAAGAACATATCACTTTTTTTTCTTTGTTAGCTAGGTCACTCATTTGACTCCTCACAGAGGATCCAATGCATCAACAGATCCGACAGAAAGTGGGAAGCTGCCGATCCAAAGGCGCCCCCCCCCCCCCCCCCCCCCCCCAAAAAAAAGGCAGCGAAGCCCCCCTCCATCCAAGCGTCAAGCCAGGTCGGAAGGCAGACAGGGCAGCGGATACGAGAGAAGCTGCCGCCCCTTCAGTAGAACATACCACATTTTACTGCAGTGGGGCCATAATAAGCCAACATGGATCCAATTGAAGCATCTATAACCTTATCTTGTGCCGCACAATCTAATCCTTAAAACATTCCATTCCGATTTCAGGGGCATTTTTTTCCAAAACCACCCAATTTTTGTTACAAGATAACATTCACCTTCATACTCTCTGAACTTCATACCCACAAACTAAAGAGAGAGTGAGTGCGGGTGAGAAGAAATGGCATCAACTGCATGCTTCCTTCAGCACCATGCAACTGCGATCTCAGGCCCACTGGCCGCCAGAAGCCCAGTATCGCAGCGGAATCTGACGGTAGGCTCAAGGCCCAACCAGGTGGTCTGCGAGGCCCAAAAGGTAGAAGAAGAGAAGGGCAATCTTGTAAATGGCAACTTGTCGAGGCGTCTGGCTCTTTCTGTCCTCATTGGTGCTGCTGCTGCCGTTGGCTCCAAGGTCTCCCCTGCTGATGCTGTATATGGAGAAGCTGGCACTGCTTTGTCCCTCACTTTTTAGCTTCACTACTATCACCTTTTGATCTACACAAACAAGTTTAACAACATACTAATGCTATTTCTTCTAAAATCAAACGAAGTTTCTTCTAGTACATTAAACCAAAATTATAAAACAGTCAAAGGAAGATTTAGGAAGTTCCATGTATTTGTAGGCTTACCTCGTACACATGTAGCGCTATTATTCCTAAGAGACTTGCATTCAAAAAATTTTAAAAGTAGAGAGTTCTAAGGCTGGAAGAGGATATTACAAAAACAATATGAACTAAATGACAAACACTTGACACTTCCAACACCAAACCACCTACATGGGAGGGGGGAAGGAGCGAGCATCAAGATTAATACAGCATTTCTGGATCCATGTCTACTCCACATTTTCATCCAATTCAAGCATCTGAGACTTGCCACTCTTGACAAAGGAACAAAGTTGCTCTTCATAATTTAGTTCATAAGACGGCAGCATTACCAGTATAAATAAGAGAGCAAAACACTGAAAGCCAGAAGAATCTGAACTTGATCAATAAGAAACTGCGAGCTGTCAGAAGTTTCAGCATTCTGAGGCAACTTGTTAATAAGGATAATGGATGAAATGCAGCCAATGTGTTTGGGAAGCCAAAGACAAACACAGATTTCTTGTCATATAATGGAGATGGATTCAAGTTGATGATCCCCTCAAAATGGAACCCAAGCAAAGAGGTTGAATACCCGGGTCAAGTTTTGAGGTGTGAGGACAACTTTGATGCCACCACCAACGTCATAGTCGCCATCACTCCAACTGACAAGAAATCCATCACTGACTATGGCTCCCCTGACGAATTCCTCTCCCAAGTAACGTCGCTTGGTCGCTCTCTCTCTCGCTCTCTCTCTCTCTCTCTCTCTCTCTCTCTCTCTCTAATACGCAAGCAGCTAAATATGGGTGATGTGATGCGTTCCAGGTGAACTACTTGCTGGGTCAACAAGCCTACTTTGGGAAGATAGATGCTGAGGTACTTCAGGTTCTCTTCATAATTAATGCTTATGTAATCAGATCGATCTAACACAAGCAATAACAATCTATTACAGATGTTCATATAGCACCAAACAAGCCATCTAAGAGGACTTAAAAACAACTTAGCATTTACCAATATTTGTTCAAGTACTTGTGTTTCCTAAAGAACCTAGCAATTTAAATGGAATAACATTTTATGGATGGCAGTGGAGCAGGGAATCTCCAATTCCTGTCCCATTGGGGACAGGGACGAGATTCAATCCCCGAATGGGGATGGGGATGGGGATGGGGATGGGGACGGGACGAAAACTTACCCCGTCCCTGCTTACCCGCCCGGGGAAAAATCTCCATCCCAACCCTGCTTCCCCATTCTCGATTGGGGAAAAAAACCCATCCCCGCCCATTTATAATTAAAATTATATATGAATCCTTCATTTATGAACATAAAATTAAGGTTAGATAGGTGAATTTACTTGAAAAAACCCTAGCTATATAATCCCTATTTTTCTTCTTAGACTTTGATGAAGTTGTGTTTAACTTCTTAAACTTTAGTTTGATTGTATTGCATGCACTTGTTAAACTTTAATTTGGGTTGAATTATAAACTTTGATAAAGTTTGTTAAACTTGCGTTGCATGAAACCTACAAGAGCTTTGTACAATTAATTGAGCTAAGTTGAATAGGCAACTTGGCCTTTCATCCAATATCCAACTTGTAATATAATTTTCACATAGAACGGAAAAAAATGTGCACGTAAAATTTCCCGTTGGTGCCCCATCGGGGATTGAATCTCCTATGGGAATGGGAATGGGAATGGGGTGGAATTTTTTTCCCGCAACGGGGAACGAGGCGGGGACGGGAGGCGGGGAGCGGAGCGGGGAAAACATTCTTCAACTAATGCCAAACTAAACCAATACCCCAGAGTCACAACTACTTCAGGTTTTTCCTTTATTTCTTTTTTTGGGGGGGGGGTGGTGTTTGACACTTTTCAATTGTGTAGTTAGGTACACAATAGATAGAACCAAAAGGATAATGCAAAATGGAACCTCAAACAGAGGACAAGAAACCACCTAACTACAGACTATTTCAGCTAAACGGAGGGGGAAAAAAAAAAAGCAACAATATACTCATTTGTCCAGCCCCAAATGAGAAGACCACATAACCTCAATGCAACTAGACAAACACTGATGCACAGAGATGCCCCATAAATGAATAATAGAGAAGCTGTTCCCATCATACTCACACTACCGATCAAGAACCTGCCATCACTGACTTTCACTGCCCGAAGAGGTGGACCAACATATGCAAAACTTTGAAAACAAACATTTATTTGACTACTGATTTTGTAAAAATCACACTGAAAAACAAGCGAAAGAATTCTAACATTCTGGTGTCCCATTGACAAAATGGAGCAAGGAATAGAGATAGTGGGAACTTCATACGGAAGTTTCTTCACTTTCTTGTGGCCCTCCTATTCTCAGCTGTCTGTGTTCCCCAACTCTGCAAGATTAGTTCCGTAGTCAAGACGTTACATAAGATCCTATTTCTGACAACTAATAATGGGTGGAAATTGGACAGGGTGGTTTTGACTCAGATGTTGCCACCGCAAACATCCTTGAAACCAACAGTCCAGTAACTGATGGGAGGCAACTCTACTTGTCAGTATTGACAAGAACAGCTGATGGTGACGAAGGTGGGAAACACCAACTAATTTCAGCCACAGTCAAGGATGGTAAACTTTACATCTGCAAGGCTCAGGCAGGGGACAAGAGATGGTTCAAGGGGGCCAGAAGGTTTGTTGAGAGCACTGCCAATTCTTTCCAAGTCGCTTGAATAAGCAATGAAATTGAGAGATATCTCTTGTAAATCAGTTTCCAACTTGTTTTGGGCTTTTTAGTATTATCTGGCCACTGATGAGATGCTTCCTAGGAAGACTTCACTATGTAAAATTTCAAACTCAACTCTCAATATCCTTATATTTGCAACACTCCACCCCCACCACTATACAATCCAGGAATTATGTTTAGTAGAAGAAAAGGCTGCAAAATCTGATCCAATTTATCATAATTGATTAGTTTTACTGAAAAAGAAGTAACCACAAATATTGCCTCCTACGATTGAAGCAGCTTTCAAGTCAGGGACATGTTCTAAGCTTCTCCAAGTCTATGTCCAAAGTTCCAAGCCCAAATGCACAACCAGGGTCACACCTAAACAGAAACCAGGAAGAATGAGATCAGATGCAGCTACCCCTAAACTACACGTCTACAATGAGGTTGCTTCTTTTCTGAAGCTAGGTGAAAGACTATTGACTACCTACCTCTCTACAACCAGCAAGTAGTAGAGGATCATTTAGTGAGGCATTTTGCTTCAGCCCACTATGGACCAAGCCGAAAAAATTTCTAAAGACTTTAAAACAGTGCTTCAAAAACAGACACCATCATTCTTCTAAGCTCCTGACCTGAAAAACAAATGCACAAAAGCAAACTGCATCCAACGCAAGAGAGTCCAGTCCCTAAGTTTGACAAGAAACCAACCAATAATTTTGATCAATAGATGATGAACCATCCACCACTCCACTAAACTAAGTCAGTATAATCCAACATCTCAAGTAATTTCAGATAATGCTTTTGAGGAAGATAGCTGCATCTAACGTACTGGTGCTGTGCCTATACTGAATCTTACATTGGATCCTGTGTGCATGTGTTTCTCTTTCTTTGACTTTACTTTCTTCCACTTTCTTGTTCTACACTCACATACTACTAAGGATTTGCGCACAAGTGAGAAGCTCTGTACAAGATATTCTCCATCTGACAGGAGGAGACCAACATCAACAAAAAGAGGTGTTTGGGGCGGGGGTTTTTTTTTTGGGGGGGGGGGGGGGGTTGGGGTAGGCAGATTTCAGAACCCAAATGGAACCATTTATCGAAATAATTGTCATAGCTAACAGCATCATGGCACATTTTCTGGGAATGAATATCCACTTGTTAAGGAAAATATACACAAGGAATGCTGAAGAAATAAAGCAAACATCTGCCCTGTTGTTACCGATGCATCTGTGCAGTCAAGCCTCTAAATTTTTCCATTGCAGTGATGGGTGCCATTACTCTGTAAAACCCTTGGCATAATATTCACTTCATGCAAGCCCCATATTCGAATTGTACGATCATCACTGGCTGATGCTAACATGTGGGGGTCCACTGGATTCCAGCTCACACAGTTAACCGCTCCAGAATGACCTGGCAATATGTCTACAAGTTGTCCTGAACCTCGATGCCAAATGTAAACCTATTGAAGTGTACCAAATCCTATTAATGGACTTAATCTCTAGCAATAATGCAATAAGGGAACTGGGGAGGCACACCATGGGGGCTTCCTTCATATCATCAAAATGCTTTTTTCACATGCAAACGTGTATATATGAGGGAAATTCACCTTCTTCACAGCTTTGAACAACGCCCAACATGGCAAAGGAATGAAACTATAGAGACTTCAAATTGCAGTTGAAGGTAAAAAGTGCAAGGCCCTAATAAGTTATGCATGCATGCGTATTGGTCAATTAGACTTTAATAGAAAAAGACAAGAATTCATTACTATTTCATAAACCAAGCAATTCACTTTGACAACGTACGCAGGAGCACTAAAAATATTATCTATGGGAACAAATAACAAAATTAAGTCATAAAAGTACTTGCATGAAAAAATGCCCAAAGTTCAGTAAGGACGGATACCCCTTGCCACCTGGAGAAAAATTGATTATATCCATCTGCAATCACAATAGTTAAGCCATGTTCGACATTTAAAATGCACGACAGCCTAGGGACAGCTGCAATCACAATAGTTAAGTCATCTGCAATCACAATAGTTTCCCTTGGGTTCACTCCTTTGAGCTTTTGATCTGCAATCCTCCCCCCCCCCCCCAAAAAAAAAAACCCCTCTTTACCCAGGGAAATTTATGCACATACAACCCAAAATAAAAAAGGATTTTGAAATTCAAGCTTGCCATGGTATTAGCTGAAAGATTTAGTTACTAGTGAAATACATTTTCAGGTTTTTTTTTTTTTTTTTGGTGGGTGGTGGGGTGATACTAACCATTTTGCTATTCAGCTTTACTAGAGGAATATCACACTAGACTTATTATTAATCATTATATATTTCTCACCAATTACTTATTTCATTCTCCACATAATCGCTTTATAAAATTACATATTACTTAATGCATGTTTACAAATATAATCAATATTTTAATATAATCACTTTATACAAATAACTCTAATAAACTAATAACTTTGAGATTAGAAGGTACTTATTTGCTAGATATATTAACATAGATATATAAAAATTCATATATTTTTATAAATAAATTATATTCCATAATGAAAATTTGTGTCGATGGATAATATATCACAATAAAGCTTAATCTTGTAACAAAATGGAAAGGCACTCTGGAAACTACACAAAGTATATAATTTATGTCACTGAACAATGGAAACCTGTTTGCTTAACTTATACCAACCACATCCTACAACAACAACAACAACAACAACTCCCAGTGTGGGTCCTGCTTTCGCGGGGTCTGGGGAGATCCAGCTGTAGGCAACCTTACCCCTACCGGTATTCCTACCCATAGAGAGGTTGATTCCTAAAGACCCACAAAACAATTTTTCATCTAGTCAAACAAGAATTGACACATCCTACACAAATCTAATAGACACAGAGACAACCTTCAAATGAGAGAACATCAAATAAGAGGAGAAAAGTCAAGCAAAGCAAAGACAAAGATTCAAACAAGAATTGACACAACAAATGATGAAGAGAACAGAAGTCATAGGAAGCTATTTGGCTCTATACCATGACTGAAAGAATTTAAAGGGCAACTTCAAATGAGTTTGACTAGATGAGAGAAGCACACCTGTGAATCCTCACTGCCACTTGCAATGAAAGATTGATCAAGCCCACCAAAGCATGATCTTATCACAAACCTTGACCGTTTATGACCTTTGTACTTGGCAAGAAGCTTGACATCACCATCTATGGTCCAGAGATGGATTTCTTGATTAAGCAGATTAACAAGTATCAGTTTGCTATCATTTGAAAGGCAGAATGAAGTTATCATTTGATCCTCCTCAACCAACTTCTCTTCATTTGTTTCCCGATCCAGTAATAAAATAGCTGTTTCTCTGCACATACTTATGATTTTCCTCCCATTACCAGTAATTTCCAGATCTGAAATTTTAAGGGTTTTCTGTCCTTTCCAACATTCAAGCTCATTGCCATTCAGATCCCACATGCATATACTTTTATCAGCAAAGCCAGCAAAAACAGACTTCCCATCAGGGGACCATGCACAGGATACAACAGGAATACCAGCCTTCTCATATATTTGAAGGCATTTACCAGATAAAACATCCCACCGTCTTACAGTCTCCTCAGCCCCACAGGTAAGAAGCTGTTGGTCATCTCGGCTCCATGAAACTTGAGAAACTGGTTTTTGATGGCCACATAGTCTATGTTTCAGGGTCGCTTCGCCATGTTTGCCAACCTACATGAAAGAATGAAACGAAACTAGCGTCAAAGTAATCAAAAATTTACAAGCTGAAAAACTGAAGGTATTTCAAATAGCAGATTACAAATATGTGACGGAAGGAAACCACCAGAGTATATGTTTTGTAGTTGATCATGTAAATAAAGTATTGCATGGCAAAAAGAAAACAGACAGACCTAGTATAACGCATCACATTTAGGACAGAAGCATGATGATACTTGATTGATCCCTCTGGTATGCCATGATTGAAAGAATGGATGCTAGGTGGGATGCTAGGTGAGATAAATTCAGAGAATCATTACAGAAGGCAAGTAGTGAAAACTTAGTGAATACTGAAGCTCAATCACACAATGTTGAGGATGTGTTAGTACATTAAGAAACAAAAGAAAAGGCCTATGATCCAGTTTTGGTATTCTACAGAGGCTATAAAAGATGCTATAGAAGGCATGGAAGTTAGGATTCTACACCAAAGAAAAAAGTTCGAGAAACATTTGATGCAAAAAGTTGAATTTTGAACAAATGAAGGACGTTCAATCTTTTGATTGTATATTTGTATCATCCATTATTCTCTCTTGATTCAAAGACATACATCCGATTCTCTCAAGGCTGCTTATCAAGGAGCGAATTCAAAGACTTTCTTTTGGTGGCTGGCGCTGCTTCCTACATATTGATGCTGGTTTTGTGCTTGAGCTTTATTGTTCTACCTCATTATAAAACTCGAGGATGAATCTTTTCCAACCAGGAGAAAATAATGGAGGTGAAAAATGCAAGAAAGCCAAAATCAAGAATATCAGAAATATTCTAGTACAGAAAATCAATTGTATTTTGATATTTTTGTGTAATTTTCGATGGTTATCTGATATAGTATTTTATAAGAGTGAGGATAAGGTTATTTAGGAGTATTTTAATAAGATTAGTTTCCCATTCAGTTTAGGATAGAATTATGTAAGTTTTTAGCTTGTTTTGCAAGTCGTAGAGTCTTATAAACAGGTTATATGTCCCAGGTTGTTCTTTTGCTTTGATGAATATTGATAATTGATAATTGTGTCACATATACATCATATGTTCCCAAATTCTATCCCTCTTTTTCTCCCTCTCCTCCTATTGTCCCCCTCGTCTTTGAATCAATCCCGTTTCTTTTTAAATCCACTTTCTTATCCTGTTCTCTATCACTCTTATTACAGCACTAAATTCATGGACTCCACAAGTCAATCCTTATTTCCCACTTTTGTCCCTATTCCCCAAAATAATACACGAGGATGAAGCTCCTACAAGATCTCCACAACAAATCCACCAAAATTTGGTGAATTTTCCCTTTTTTAAACATGCCAATATACACGATATCACAGTGAGTCAATTAGCCAAGTTGGTATTTAAAGTCCACAATTTCACCAGATTGGTAATAAATAAAAAAAATACCAGAACCAGAAGGACAATTTACAAAACTGCACATCTACTATGTCCATCTCGTCTGCCCTTTCCCACATAAAGTCACCCCTTCCCCCAAAAAGGAAAAAGCATGCCTTGAAAGGTGAGATAGTGCAAATATCAAAGACAAGGATGGCATTTCACACCGAGAAGAAGAATCACTAGTTATCTGGCTACGATCTGGTAGGCCAAAATACACACAGCCAAACTTACCTCCCATATAATAGCTGACCGATCATTCGATGCTGATGCTAAATATTTCCCTTCATGTGAGAATTGCAAATACCACACTTCATCTTGATGTCCTTCCAGTATCTGCTCAGATATCAGCAACACATAATTCTGAATGTCAACAGAATGTTCAAAAGAAAGAGAAAACAGATGAGACCGACTCTTAGGTAACTTCCAAGGATTATACCCTCTTTCTAGGGCCATTAGCTATTAGTTATCATCTGTTCTTTCCCCTCAAAGTTAGTGCCAATTTACCATTCACAAAATCTTATGTGCTTTGGCATGATGCCAGCATTACCTCAGCAACAAATTGAGGTAACAACGTGAGAAGCCACAGTCATATTTCGATAAAGCTAGTAACGTAAAAATCACAATATCACAAACTTACTGCAGAGATGCCAATACAGTGCAACCAAATAATATAATTAACAAAGTTGTTCTACAGTGCACTTGAATCAGAGAGACAACATCAAGAAACACACACTTAAATTCAGAATAGTCCCTCAAATTTTTTCTTTGTAACCTATCAAGGTGTCTTGCATAAGAGAAACATGAATTTCCTGTTGTACTTAATGCTACCCATCTTTCAATTGAAGTCCTAAAGGAAAGCATCATTCCTCCCCAAATAAAAGGAGGGAAAAAGAGCAAAAAATTAAATAAAATGAAAATATGCCATGCTCTATCTTGTCATTCTTGTCCAATGCACGAGTAATGACGAATGCTGACATCGCTCTTTTGTTGGATGCAATGGGAAATGGAAAGTTGTGAGAAAAGATGCCGTACAATGATGTCTAGCGAGAGGCCATCGAAGGAGAATCAGTAGCCAAAAGGATCACAGGAAATCAATTTAGACCAGACTAATCTCTTGATGTCCTTAATCAGTTGTTAGGTAAAAGGCAAAAACATCATGATCACCAGAATGGAGAGAAGTAAGCCCCTGATTTCAGCTGGATTAGTTGGAACTCGGAGGAATATTAATAGGAGAAAGTGAAAGCTTAACAAGTTGTACACTTATACTCAATTCTTCTAAATTTCATCAAGAGAAGTGAAAGGAACTAATATGTGGGACTCCCCCTCCCAACCCCCTCGCCCAACTCCCCAAAAAAGATGTAAGAACAGCTTCTTATAGCTTGAGAAATAGAAGATTCAATTATCATCAATCCCTAAATTTTAAAATTAAAAAAAAAATCTGAAAAAATGAAGGCCTAATTTTGTTAAGAAAAATGAGAATTAGAACATGTTCATAACAATGAGAAGCAGCATATAGATCAGGCTCCAGATTTTACGGTGCGAACAGAAACTTTTTCCCGCTAGATGTTCAGAAGGAAAAGGTGATAAATAACTCTGCTCCTTTCCAAAGCCTGTGCGTATATGAATGGCAAAAGAGACAAGCATCAGCATAACACAGCAATCAATAGCCTGCGCTCAGCTGACCAGACATAAGGAATTTTGCATTTTCCATGAATACTGTGCAACTTGGGACAAGACATGCATAGGTGAATATCCGTGTCACATACGTGAGATAGTGAAGTAATGACTACAGGAGAGAAGATTAACTTTAAAAAGGTACCAATAGGCTCATATCAGCAAATGAAGCTATCACCTTCACTAGTGTATTATCTGTTCCACCCAAAAGGCTTCGATCATACACATCCAAGAGAAGATGAAAGAACGCGTGACAAAAAGAAAGGAAGAAAAACAAGAATTAGGAACTGTTCGCATTGAAGACACCATAATAAAAAAAGTAGCAGGATCGACCACGATGCAAAGCAAGAAAAGAAGCATTTCCTGTAGGGAATTAGACTTGTTTAATTGCAGTTGAATTGAGGCCCCAGAATGAGTAAGAGATTTTCTAGGTTTTCATTTTACTTGGATTAAGAGAGATTTGCAGATTTTTATTTTAATAGAAATAGGAGTCTTATTATTTGCTCATCTGTTAGGAGCTTTATAGTTTATAGCATTGAACTGTTCAAGAAAGTAGCCATTCATTCATGCATTTGCCAGGACAGTATCCTAAAAGATTACCAACCAATAAGACTCAACCAAGTAAAATAAAAATCAAAAAAACTCTTTCATATTCTAGGCCCTAATGTAAATACAATCACATAGTAGTAGTACTAGTACTAGTAATAATAATAATAGTAGTAGTAGTAGTAGTAGTAGTAGTAGGAATAATAATAATTACAATGATAATTATTATTATTATAATTATTATTATTGCTACTACTACTACTACTAATAATTTACTATAATTATTATTTTCCGTACAAAAATAAATTCACAGATGATTTTTTGACTTCTGTTCCCGAACGGAAATACTCATAATAATAATAACATATAATAATAATAATAATAATAATAATAATAATTGTAATTATAATTATTACTAATTTACTATAATTATCATTTTCTGTACAAAAATAATTGCCAGCAGGATACACAGCTTTCTTGTTTGCGTCATGGTTCATCCTGCTGGTTTTTTCCAACTATGGCAGGATTCTTAGAAGGAATTTTATTTTTGTATTATTGACTCAGAATGAGACTTGCTGATATTCATCTACTCTTCACAGATGATATTTTGACTATTTTTCCCCAAACGGAAGGAGATTACTTTGCGTTCTCTGATAATAACTCTATTAATCTCTGAAGCAATGACTGGGATGCGTTAACTTATCCAAACGTGTTCTCGTTCCAATAGGTAAGGTGCTGAACCATACTTGGAACAATGTGTGTGTGTGTGTGTGTGTGTGTGTGTGTGTGTGTGTGTGTGTGTGTACATACACACACATATGTATTTGTTTGTATATGTATATGTGTGTGTGTGTGTGTGTGTGTGTGTATATATATATATATATAAAAGACCTGATCAACGGGTCAAAGACCCGCCCGACCCGACCCGACCCGCCCCGCCCCCCCAACCCTCAAAAATAGGGGTCAGGGTCAGCCTTTTTTGCCCCCCGACCCTCAAATTGAGGGTATCCGACTATAATGAGGGTCGGATTTGGGTAATGGTTTTGACCCTATATTAGACCTGATCAATGGGTTAGAGACCCGCCCCGACCCTCAAAAAGGAGGGTCAGGGTCGGCCTTTTTTGCCCCCGATCCGCCCCAAGCCTCAAATTGAGGGTACCCGACTATAATGAGAGTCAGAGTCAAGGTTGGGTAAAGGTTTTGACCCTCTGACCTGACCCGCTGACCCCCACTCAAAAAAAATAAAAAAATAAAAATAAAAATAAGATACTTTCATTTTCATTTGTTCAAAACTTTTTCGCTTTCACTTTCCTACCTCAATCCCCATAGCATCTTAAATTTTTAGTAAATTATTTTAAAATTTTTGGCAATAATACATATTAACATAGTTTCTTTCAACTGAACATTCAAACTTCAAGCATATGAGTAAATGCACAATCATTGAAATTCATGTCAATTGTTAATGTGCTTAACTAACATAATATAGACATAAACATCGGGTATTTAAAGACACCTCAGCTATTGCACAGCCTCTACATCTCCATCTCTCTCCCTACTCACTATCATCAAAAAAGGCAGAAGCGCTCTGTCTCATAGCCAGTCCCACACCAGTTCTCCTCTCTCCTCCCTTTCCCGGTCTAATTTCTCTATCCTCATGTCCGAGTACTATGCTGGTTTCCAAAAACTTTCTTTCCCCAGATTTCACCAGCTACCTACTACAAATGTTGGCGATCATATTTCACATTCGAGATCTGGGACATCGGCATCAACGAATTGGATTGCGACCCATCCTAGCCCGAATCGCCTTCAACCTTTGTTGGTTTGCGGTTCCAACAGGACAAGTGAACCTAGTAACTATGCTCTTGCAAACTCAAATGAGTGCGAAGAGGAAAGTGTGCTAGGTCTACTGACCTTACCTCCCAACAAGAAATTTGTGCCCAAAGGCAATGATACAATGAGTTGGCCACATGAGGAAACACCCCTGCAAAAGTGGTGGATTACTCACCTTCTTAGTGGAACGTCAGGGGTTCAAATTCCATCACTTACAAGGATTAAATTACACCTCCCCCCCCCCCCCGGGAAGTGGGAAAGTTTAACCTTGTCAAAAATAAAATAAAAACCAATGGTTTGGCCACATGATGCTTTGACAACTTTCACCATTAAGAGTTCAAGTGATAGATCCTTCAAAGAATCTACCCTCACCGACTTTCCTGTTAAGGCAATCTGAAAGGAAAAAACTCCCACCAAAGCTTTTCTTTTTGGGGGGTGGGGGGGCGCACGCAACAACTTTAGGCAAGATCCCCATAGATGATAGACTAAAAAGGAGCTCTAACTTAACAAGCATGCGCCTCCAGAGAGAAGAGTCACCCAATCTTGCTCATTGGTCATGGGTTTTAAACAATGAAACGCAAAAAAGTCCCCCCCCCCCCAATTGGAAAAGAATGACCAGACATAGGCTTTCCAGTATTGGAAGATGACACCCATATATTTGGAAGGAAAGAAACAACTGGGCTTTTCAGGGATATGTTATGTCTTATTGGGAGTTCAAACCCATTTTTTAAGCACTTCGCTTAAGTGGAATTACGCACTGAATAGTGATCGATACTTCACCTCATTGGATTTTGTATAGAAGATTTCATGAGTGCTACGGCATTAATTTTTTATTTTCCCGTTTTGCACGAGTGTGTCATCCACATCATGTCTTTAAAGAAAGGACTATTGCATCATGATAGACTACTAGAGCTTAACTTTTATCTCTTATTCATTTATTTTAATCGAGTAGGGCAATTACAGTCGATACCCATAAAAGGCCATTGTATCGTCATTATTTGATAGATATTAAAATTATTGAAACTGAGCATTCTTTGAGCGCAGAATTATGTTCTTTACAACAAACCATAAAATAGATATGTCCTTGACGAAGGAGAAACAAAACTATAGGAAGATGATAAAAAAATCTATGAAAGCCACTCCTTACAGAATGAAGGCATCTAATAGCTACTACGGATTACATTCAGAGTGATATAAATTTTTCTTTGACACCTCAACTTCCTTATTTCTTTGATAGGAGACTAATTCAGTCAATTTTGGTGGCAACAGCAACCATATAGAAACCATATAGACAGCAAATAAGGCAAAATTTTGCATGTACTGATTCTGATTGTTGACCTCAAAAGCATGAGTTCCTTGGCATTTGACAACAACTAGACATGGATATCAAAATAAGATAAATCTAGGTGTTCAAGTTGGCATCATCCCTTAAAAGGCCTTGGAAATAGTATATGTTCATCCTAAAGTGATATTTTCCCCCCGGGTTTCAAAGGAGCCACCTAAAGAGATTGTTGAGCTATTTTAGTTTGTATCACTTAAATATCCATCGGCATTTCATAATTAGTGCTTCACTTGCATCATGCTTAGTATCATTTATTTTTCATTTCTTAATCTTAGTTACTAGAATGCAACTATAAGAATCTTTATGACAGAGAAATAATTTGAAAGGAATACTACACTGCTGTCATTAAGTCAAGAACTGCATTTCAAAAATTTGGGAAAAAAATTTAAAAGAGAGCAACATAGAGAGTCATCCCCTCCCCAACCCCCCCCCTTCCTTTTTCCCTCTGGATCAGGGTTTGTTTTGGAGAATTTTTGTGTTGTTTTTCCAGCAACATGCCTTATTTTGTAGGCATGTTGTTATGCCTTTGTTGCCTTCACATTCACTTTTAATTTGGTCATAGTCATATTCTCCTAGGCCCTAGTACTTCATATACTATCATACTAACAAAACAACTTTCTTCCTCAATAAGCTCAAAAGCTGCTTTGCTACTACCAAACTTAAATAACTAGCTCATTTGATTCATTACATAAAGTAAAATTGTTTAGCAACCAAGACCATGGAGGAATGAGATCGGAGCTTAGTCCAATACCCTAAAGCAAATTAAGAGGTCTTTTTGTTTGACCAACTCTTATACAAACCTTGGGAAGAATTACGGCTTGTTGGCTATTAGGCTAGAGTGCTAGATCAATAACCAAATTGCTTAGCAACAAAAAAATCTCGCCAACTAGCATCTGACAAGGTTTTGAGGATCGAGAAATTCGCATTATCTACCACTCCTATACCTTCATTTAGAAAAGCGCACATGAGGCACGTCTAGGGGAAAGGCGATCAGCCCGGCACCTCAAAGGACCTAGGTGCAGTGTCAGTGACTCCAAAAGGTGACCCGAAGTGCACAGCTCAAACGAGGCATGAGGCAAATGGATTCAACATGGAGTACTCAAAGGGCTACATGAAACGAGGGACAGTAGAGAGTTTACAACCAAGGACCTAGCCCTGACTTAGGCACCATGTACCGATCTATCTAATCTCAAACACATGCAAGTCAGTACTCTCTAGAAAAGGATCCTCGTACTCATCCAGGGTACGCTTGGAATAAAGGAGAAGTAACAAGGAAAGTCCCCTCGTAGGGAATACTCCAAAAGGTGTTTTTTTTTTTTTTTTTGGATCAGGAAAAGAATAGATATATGCTTAGCCATTTAGTGGAAACTTCGCAACAAAGTCTACCATTCAGAGGGTTAAATTTCTCTGTGTTAGAAAGATCTGCACAAATATATGAAAGTTAGAGGAAAGGCATGTGATACAAATCAACGGCACAAGTACGATGCAATAATCCTGTAATATAAACTTTATTGAAGGATTACAGCCTCCTCACAACAAGAATATAATACTATGAGAGTTGATGAACTAAGCAAATTTTTTCTTGTTTGTGTGTCCAAACAGCATAGTTCCCAGTTCTTCAACAAGTAATAGTCACATTTCATTTCTGGAGTGATTTGTGGACTAGTCTCTTCATGTTAAAAGGAGCTAAGCTAATCTTACCCTATGCACTGCCTTCGACAAGTGACAAAACAGCAAAGCACAAAGTGAGACTACCAACAAGACATTAAAGGCTTAAAGTAATACATAAGATTGTGCTTAAGACACACCAACTACATCAAGTAAACAAACTCGCAGCCATTCACAGAAAATTGTTAATAGAACACATGTCACACCACATCAATAGCTAACCCTCAGAAAGTCTTGTGGCACCAGAGACTGCACCCTCCCCTCAAAAGAAAAAAAAAGGGTTGGGGGGGGGCTTTTCAATTTATAATTCTCGTGGTGATCCCACTGCAGAAGTTCTGGATAAGCAAAGGAAAAGTAAGCCATCCATTGAATTCAAAAATTTCACTTCCAAAGGGCTATATTCCATATCAGGATTGGATTCCTATTAGATAGCAGTTCAAAAGATAACATAGCGTGGAAAGGTGACTTCTCGTAGATTCTCCCCAAAATTCACGGTAGAATTCAGGATAAATGACAAGTTTGGAACTTGGTACAATGAAGTATAGGTCAGAACTACCCCTAAAAGCTACATAATATTTACCATGGATGTGTGATAATGAAAAATGAATCATTTTCATCCACTGCCCGAACAGATGTACCCAATTTCATGGCCGAATACACAATTATTAAGGAACCAACAGCCATAATAGCTGGGAATAAGGTGCAGAGAACCAACAGGGAAAGTGGCCAACCATCTAGGCCATGATTCGGTCAAAAGACAGGCAGGGAAACCATCACATGACTTCTATAATCACTTCATCCAAAAATATCCCCAGCTTGACTGCAAGACCACCGGTCAGCCACAATTTGGAGGTTTTTGCACTGTAATCAAGCATTTGCCACTTTTCCTTGTCTGTGTTCTGTGCCGTTTAGCCTTGTCATTCCAATTTTGTACTAGTCAGACTATGTGGCTTCTCATCATCTAAGGTGAGCCATCAGCTTGTTAGCATAGAGATATTTCTGTAGCAACAGGTGATATACCATCTGAGGACAATCTCATAATGAAATCCAACAGAAATTATGCTCACTCTGAATTCTCTTCGATTAAATGCAAAGTTCCATTTTAGCTCCTAGGTATGGAAAAGTCATTAAGCCGGTGAGCTCCTCGCTAAAATTGTAAAATTCCTGATGACTGTTGAAGTAGGGAAGAGGAAGTTAAGTTAATTACAATCGAGGGTAAAAGATCCTCAAACCTTACAGTGTTGGCAAAAAAGAAGGAATTGCTAGAGGCTTGAAAGGAGAGGTAAGGGAAATTCCATGCCTAACCACAAGGATGAAATTTTTCGATATTGAGAAAAATTGAGTGCATGTGCTGTTAGACGCAAATATTGTTGGGTCAATTACAGGAAAGGAATAATAGATCAACCAGATTGTGTCACGTCCCTTTCAAAATTGATACATGAACCCATTATAACAAAATCATCTTCTCCAATAGTGTCTTTGAACCCAACCCTAAATTAACACTCACCAAAAAGGACAACCGATAAATGAGTACTATTGATCCCCCAGGACTCAAAGAAATAAGAGAGAGAGGAGAGAGAGAGAGAGAGTAACCAGAAATCAACAGGAACATTTTCTAACCTGGGAAGTATGATGAGGAATATTGTCTCTCCCACAGTGATGGTCAGTGTACAATGACATATTCCAATCTGAAGAATTGTGAAATATGCAAGTACCACGCTGTAGATGCAAGGCCTGTTCAACAAGATGTTCCAACCTTCTTTCAGGCACCATAACAGTCGGAGGAAGCAGTTTCTGCAATTCATCAAGAACTTCTAAACGCAACTTCGCCTTCAATGACCCACTGCAAGAAAGCCCATTTTGATTCACCGAGCGAGAAAGAAGGCAGGAGGAGAGCTCGTGTACTCTATTTGTCCTGATATGCAAAGGCGAGATTTCAGTCCTCAATGTCTTCAGAGCATCCATTGTCTTTCCAGCCTCTAAAAATTCCAGAAACTTCTGCTCCAAAATCAAAAACTTGGCTGATTTTATTACAGTTTCATCCTCTAAACCAATGTTATGCAAAGTGGATGCACCTTCATCCCAATTTCCCTCCAGAACATACTGCATCAGCAAGCTTACATCAGCGGAGTGCAAGGGTATACCAGATTCCTCCTCCAGACAAGCACCACTACGCTTATAACCAAGAGTATATAATGCATCAGATATAAGTCGCACAAATTCAATCCTTTTGATCACTCCTCTTGAACCAATAGTCTCTTCTTGTCCTTGGCATTGAAGAGTTCGGGCCATTGAGTCCCTAAAAAGTGCAGCAGCTATAGGTTGCTCTTCACCAGCTGAACCACTCAAAAGACTGCTCGATCCTGCAGAAGATGATCTCAGCCGTTTTGAGGGTGGTAGCCCATCCTCCAAGCCTCCCATGAAAAGCCAAAGTCAGCCCATACATATACAAATGAAAGGCAATCCTATATTGACCAAAAATTGAACTGCTCCCTGCCACAAAAGACCCAAAAAAAACAAAAAATTTCCAATCACAATAGACCAACTCTGTATGTAAATACTGAATCATGTAAATCTAAACAATTTTTTTTATAAGGAATACATGTGCTAGCAAAAATTTCGACAATTTTTTTTTTTTAAATTAAAGATTAGTAGAAAACAGTCTGAATTTGGACATTCAAACTATTGGCCAATCCCAACCCAGCCCCAAATTTTTGGCAGTGCTACACATGTAACCCGAAATGTGATCCTCTATATCAACCAAATACCGTCATGATCCTCCACCTACCATCTTTACAATATCACAACAATAATCAAGAACTCTAACTATCTTTTCATCTTCCCCGAAGAGCACAAGATGCGTAACGTATTATGATCAATGGGTTACCCAGGTAATCACCCAAATAACACCCGATTCATATCCGATTCACCCGTCAATGAAGTCAGGTGGACCAAATGGTTAATGGGTCATCAGGGATCAAAAAAAGCTTCATCTCTGATTGTAACCAGTAAAATTCAATACAATTACTGACTTAGATCAATTGCTCAAATTCGTTGACCGACAAAACAAGTATGGGCGCTAATAGATAACCAATAGCACAACTGTCCAATAAATTAAGATGAATAACAACTACGTGCTTCACAATAAGGAAAGTATCTCATCAATCACAGTCTGAGATGCAGTTTCTGCAGTGAAATTGCGTCATCAGAGAGGAAAAAGAAAAGCTGAAAAATCGTAAAAGCGAGGAAGCAACGAGAAGCTTACAGAGAGTTATGGCCGTTTGGAATGAGATAAACGCCGATGATGACAGCGATGGTCGAACTGATGGCGGTGACGGTGGCGGAGGCAGCGGCAACGATGCAGGGACGAGGCGGTGCAGAGGAGAGGGAAGATAGAGAGAGAGAGAGAGAGAGAGAGAGAGTGTTTTGCCTCGGTTTTGGGGAGACCGAATGGCAGCCGCTCGAAGGCTTGGGGACGGGATGGGTTGGGTTTTTTGGGGCAGGAGAGGGGTATAGGGTTGGTTTTTGAGTCAAGCAAGCAAATTCTTGTTCCACACTTCCACTCAAACATGTGGTTTTCTTTTTTTAAATAAAAAAGGTGCCCCAAGAGAGGTTGACGCCAAATATTTTATGAGGCACAAACTAAGGGTCCGTTTGAGACGAAATTAAGGGCGTGTTCGGCAACAATATTTTGAATAACATTTAGCATTTTGACTCAGTTAATACAGTTATTAAGTAATTTTTAATGTTCGGTAATATAGTATTTTGACTAGTATTTCAAGTAGCGGTTAGCATTTTAAGTAGCGTTTCTGAAAAATTAATAGTATTAACGTTTGCATTTAAAAGTAGCGTTTTATATTTTTTGGTCAAAAAATATCCTTACGAAATTTTATATTTGGAAATTATCTATATCCTTTTATGTCAATTTATATTAATCAGCTAACCCAATAGCTAAATTTACCGAACACATTTATTTCAACTACTCATCTAAACAGCTATCCGCTAACAGCTAAATTAGAAACGTTATCCGCTGCCTAAATGGCTATCCGCTACTTGAACCGCTATCCGCTACTTGAACCGCTAATTTTGCCGAACAAGGCTTAAGTTAGGGAAGTAATAGTAAATAAGAGCAAGGAGTAATAAGCATAAGGAGGAGTAAATAAGAATAAGTTACATGCTTTTGTTTGGGAATTTATGAAGAGTAAGGACTGATCCTTGTTGGGCAGAATATGAGAGTAAATAAGAATAAGTGAAAGAATTAATGCACATATCCTCACTAAATAGCTTAAAATATATTATACTTAGATTTCGTGGATGGCAAATATGTAAAATCCACCTTCGTACTCCTCCTAACACTCCATTTTTGAGAGTAAGCAAATGGAGGGTTAAGAGAAGTAAAGAGGAGTAGGAGTTACTCTTATTTACTCCTCCTTATCCTCTTTTTCTTACTTTCAAACAAGAGTAAAGGGGAGTAATCATTTTCCTCTATCCCCTATGCTCCTCCCTACTCTTTATCCAAACAGACCCTAAATCTGATCAAACCACTCCACAATTGTCCTACAGTTAGGGTGTATTCGAGCCAAATTTAGCTCGAGTTTGATTAGATTTGGCCTAGCTCGTCAAGCTACCAAGTCAAGCCTGAACACGAGTCAAGTTTAGTCAAACCAAGTTCAAGCTGAGCTCCAACCAACCCGAGCCTTGACTTACTATATTTCTTCTTATATGATTCGCATCTTCATTTGATTTATTTGAAATATATTTGAACTTTAAATAATTTTGATGCGCAACTTAGAAAAATAACGATCAATAATATAGTTTAAAACTAAATTATGAAAATCTCAATTATAAATAAAACTGTGCATGTAACGAAATTTGCTTTCATTATAAATACACGAGTTAAACCAAGCTGAGTTGAGTATAAATACCTTAGGGTCCATCAGTTAAGCCTTGTTAGAGTTCATTCTATGTAGAAATGTGGGTAGCCAAGCTACAAGTGGTGATACTTATTGATTAGGATATTTAAGCCCCTCCAACGGGAGGCTCATGGCGTAGACCAAGTCAGCAAAAGTCAAAGGTTGACCACAAGGGAAGAAAAGGCTATACATACTCGAAGTTACACACTATCGCGGATCTTTGACACTATTCATAATATGACATTGTAACCTTTATACCCAAATATAGTCAATTTTCTTGACCTTTCTCTCTCTTCTTTTTACCTTATATTTTCTTCAGACTGATCTGAGCATCGGAGGGCCTCCTAGGGAAAAAAACGCCTGGGGTCGACTTTCGTACAGGTCATCAGGAGAAGAATAATCAGCTCTTCCAACTAAGAGACATGCCAACCGAAAGTAAGGTTGAGTTTCTCTCTCACTCATCTAAGCTTATTCCAAAAATTGATTGGCACCGTCTGCAGGGAAGTCTCGATAAAATGGTTGACACTTGATCCAAAGCATCAAAGTAAGGAGACAAGGGTAGATGTAGGGTGGGAAAGGACTTGCCAAGGAAGCCTAACTACTTCCCAGATTAGAGTTCATGTGAGAACTTGATAGATTGCCCTTCTGTACAATAGTTCATCACCCCAGAGCAAAAAGGGGAAGCACTTAAGCAAGTGCATGAAGCAGTGATTCGAGGAGTATGTGTGAAGATGAAAGCTCCCAAGTGTAAGCTAGAACCCATTTGTGGTTTGAAATACGAACCGAATTCTAGATGCACTCTCTCGTACCAGCAGAATTAGAATTTACACCCCCAGGAGAAGCCAAGCGCCTTGTGGGGCAGAGATGTTGGAATGATCATTAAGGCCAAATAATAAGTGCTTAATGTATACATCATTTTAGAGCTATTTTCTTCATTTTTAGGAGAATTATATGCTTAATGCTATTATTTATACCTCTATTCTTAATTTATGCTTGGGTATGATTGTTTGATATGTTTTGTAGGATTTTAGGCCTTTTTATCTAGCATTTGACCCTTAATGGATGTATTTCGACCTCCCCCACAGATACTCATGTGCTGCTACGCCCGTGGAGCAAGAAAAGAGCAGAAAACCAGCTCCAACCTAGCCACAGTCCGTGGTGAGTTGAGAAACTATTGCCTCCTCGTTTTCCTCCAACTATGTGGCTGAAAACACCCGAGCTCTCCTATAAAAGGGCTTCGTTCAACAGCAGAAGAGAAGGCATATGCATAGAGATATAGCAAGCAAGATTAGCTTAATTTATCTTCTTTCTCAAATTTTTGTTCTTTTAGTTTAGATTTTTAGTTTGGTATTTGTATTGGTGAGAAATCTTGAAGCGTGAGCATTTGATCTTGAGGTCTGTTATTTGTATTGGTGAGAAATCTTGAAGCATGAGTGTTTGATCTTGAGGTGGTTTGAAACCCTTGGTTAAAGGCTATTCTCAGTCAAGCCCTTCTGCTCAGATTTCGCAAAACGTTTGTTAGTTATTTAATTCCTAATCATGAGTGAGTAGGTTTTATTTTATCTAGGAATTTATTAGTTCATGAAAGTGTAGTTGGATCATGTTTTAATCTATAGAATTGTGCTTATTTTTATGATTGGTTTGATTTTGTTCTATCAAGTGTTTAGCATGTTGTTAGTGGATTTTTGGCCAAAATTTGCTTGCACACTTGAAACAATTGAGTGAAAAACTAAAAGGTGACATTTGATTGTCAGACTGCTTGATAAAACCTGACATAACGTCATCTCGAAAGAGAGATTTGCATGTTAGGAGGACATAGATTATAATCAAAGATATTTAACTTGAATTAAGACAAATTAGTTTGAAAGAATGGCTTTTGCTTAGTTTCGGCAAATTTGGATGAGTTCGAAAGAATAAACTAAATTTTTGGATAGATTGTAAATCCTCGAAATTAACCGGTTAGAGAAAAGTACGTCCTTATCATTTTGATCCAATCAACTTTCACAACTACATGAATTCCTAGGCACGTTTCCTTAATTGATTTATAAATTAGTGAATTAGAAGTTGTTAAATCAAACTCTCTTGAATTAGAATTTTACTTAGTATATTTTGGTAGACAAAACTCGATAGATTACATTGGTCCCTGAGGAGCGATCTTTTATCTATACTACGACTACCCGTTTACTTGCAGCAGTGGTCACCAAACAAGGTCTTTGAAAAACTCATATTAGCATCGCTCCCTCTTAGTCTGCCACAACTCTTTATGCGTGGAAAATGAAGGGCATCGGATGGTGTGAGGAGCAGGAGGAGGAGTCATGTTGTAAATTCCACAAGTAAACGGTTTATTGTTGTAGTGCTTACTGTTAATCCTGAGGGATGTGTTCGAAAATTAAGTAACTAAAATTTTACTTATTCTAGCAATGTTACTCGCCAAACAAAGTAAATTTCACTTAGTGTTATGACATTCTAGATCTAATAAATCACATAAGCTTCAGATCAACATGATGGCTAAATAAACTAAATAATAAAACACTCCAAAATAATTGAATTTCTGACTTGGGACTAACTCCACCTTTTCTCCTAATTCATAACAAAATAGTAAAATCAGGAAGTTACTAACAGGGAATCCAAGAAAAAAATAAAATTATTCAAGTACCAACTAGCCTGCGAACTTTAGTAACTGTTCAGGCTTCTTCAATGTAGATTTTTCATCGAGGCTCAGGAACAACTCACAGCCAATCGAAACAATCGAAGTGCATCAGAACAGAGCATATGACCAGAGCAGTTTAACCCAGAGCAACGGATGATAAGCTTGACATCAACAGAGAACCAGATCATAAATTTAACTAGAAAGCATATACATTCAAGACCAATTCCAAAACATTCAGACAAGATTTAAAACCTATAAGGCAACTACATTAATTTGAGAACTCCAGAACACGATCTAAAAAACTGGGGAAAACGAAGCAGGCTCGAAGAAAATCTAATCTAAAAGAACCGCCCCTTGTTACTTATCTCTGTTCCAATTATAACCTGTCAGCCCCCAAAATCGAATCTTCATTGCTCCCATAAATGCTCGAATGAAGGCTCTTGTAACCATAATCTTTGATGATGATAATAATGGAATTGATGGTGAAGAGACAGAAGGAAGGTAACGATTGGGAGAGGAGATGAAGCAGCAGCACAGCCAAAAATCTTGTTGCTTTTCTGGGCTGGCAACAAAGGGGAAGAAGAAAAGGGAGAAGAAGAAGAATCGGGTCATGTAAGGCAAGCATGCGTTTTTTAAGTGAGCATGCTCGGTTGGGTTGGGCCAGAGAAAGAAAAAGAAAAGAACAACTGCGAAGGGGCTGCGGCTGAGACGTGCCTAGGCCGGCCCACGCGTGAGAGAAAGAAGAAGGGAAGAGGGAAAAAAAAGGAGGGGGAAGAAGGAATGTTGGTCTTCAGGACTGGACCGCCGACTGAAAATGAGGGAGCCCAGGCCAGGTGAGAGAAAAAAAGAGAGAAAGAAGGGAGAAGGAAAGGATGGGAAGGGCGGACTGGGCCGGGGAGGGAGATCGGGTCCGACGCCACACTTGGGCTGGGCTAGTTCTGCTTCCTTTGCCCCCTTTTTCCACTTGATCCAAAAGCTTATCATTATTTATTCACCTTTTCCCCAAGTTTTTCCCATTCCTACAAAATGAACAAAAACACTATTAAAAATCTAATTAGCGAATTTATTTTGAGCAATTATTAGACAATAAGATAGTATAAAATGTCATAATTTATGGTTGAACAAATACACCACACGTAAGTTTTGCTCGTTCTCGAGTAAAATGAAACTAAAAATCCTAGAAAAAAATAAAAAAAAAGATAAAAACAAAATCCTAACTCAATTTCATAGAAATTACGGTTGCACTTAGCATGTGCAACAAGCCCTCTAAACCTTTAGATTATCCTCTAGTGGACGAGGAAGGTCTCGTGAGGGTTTGCAGAAGATGTACCTACAAATCTATAAAAGAAAAAAAATAAAAAATAAAAAATCTTTTTGGTTTTTTTCCCCACAAAAATTAATATATACAACACAGGGGAAAAACATATGCACACATTCCATTCAACCAGATCGCTCAAGTAACCAAAGAATTAGATAACATATAAACACAATGTATACATCAAGAAACCCTTATCCCACCGATAACGTCTATACACAATCTTTTACCCCACTTAACAAATTATGTACAAGCATAACTGATAGAACCTCACTTTAGGGAAAGGTGAAACACTCCCACTCATATGTTTAAAATATAACAAGGTTCACTCAATTCTCTTCTAATCAAACAAACTACTATAGGCTTGCTAAGTTCTCGATTCTTCACCACTAATGTACAATATGTAAAATAATAATCAAGAGGACTTTTTCAGGGGTTGTGATGGGGCTAAAGGTTAAGGGTACAGAGGGATAAACGATTAGGGGAAATGAGGAGTTAAAAGTCATGGCTAACGAGCAACCAACACTGACACCAATTATAATGAGCATACACTCTCTCGAAACACAAAATAAGAATGCACCCCAATTAAAGTGACCATTGAAAATGAGTATACATAATGATACATCCATGCCAAACACTCTTATTCATAACTCTTTTTTTTTGATTTTTTTTGGAGATTTTTTCAACTTTTTTTCATTTTTCCTTGGAAATTTTTTCCATTTTTTTCATTTTTCTTGCTTTTTCTTTTTTTTCCCCTTTTTCCATGCAGAAAATGAATGAATGGCATGAATAAGAAAAATACGACTCAACTTCCAAATTATCACCATGATACATCCCACATATACCAAAATCAACCACCAAATTCAATATAAAATACCCAAAAGTTACCCACCAAAATAATGAAGTGTTGCTCCACTAGCCTTGGCTTAAGTATAGGAAAATGTGTTTAGGTCAAAGGCTAAAATGGAGGGTTCACAACAAAAAGATTAAGGCTCAAAAGGCCTAACAATGGGTAAAACATTCAACATAAGGATGGCAATTTGGCCATGTAATTCACAAAATAAAAGAATGCCTCTATCATATTATCATAATGCATATGCTAAATATGATTTCAAAGAGAATCAAAGCAAGTTTTAGAGATGTAATCATGGAAGAGACACACATGAAAAGAAAATGTGAGACTAAAAATGATGAACTAGTCTTTAACGCTCAAAATCTCACAGGGTTCATCTACCAAAGTCAAGCTTGCTTAGGATTAGCGTTAGGGGTTAGGATCGTATACAAACATTACACTTTCGGACTAAGTTCTATCAATGCATACTACATCTATATATAACCTAATACTAAAGGTACAAGAGAACATAGTCAATCAGAAATAGCACATATACTACCCAAAAACAAAACAAAAATCTTTTTGGATTTTTAAAGTTTTAAATTTTTTCTTTTATTTTCCAAAGTCTCCCCCACCCCACGCCTAAATCTCACAATGTCCTCGTTGAGAGTGAAAAGAAACATTAAATACAAAATAAAACCTAAAAGAAAAACAGATATACACAAACAAGACTCCAAAAACAAAAAGGGCATGACTGAAAAATAAGTGTACAACATATATACACAAAAGAGAAAAAGAAAAGCAGTCAACTATACAAAAAGAAAAGAAAAGAGAAATGAGAAAAAGAGAAAGGAAGGAAACCAAATGTCAAGCAAACCAGGTTGGGTGCTAAGTACACCCGAGCTATCATCACAATCATTGATCAGAACTCGGCTCGCGAAGTATCAGACACTCCACATCTTCTTTACTTGGCAACTCCAGAAATCGCTTCAATTGCTGGTGATTCACGTTGAATTTAACTCCACTCTCAGGATTCTGAATTTCGATTGCACCATAAGGAAAAACATGTGAGACAATATACAAACCCGTCTATCGGGACTTCAATTTGTATGGAAATAAATGGAGCTTCGAGTTATATAAGAGTACTTTCATTCTTGGGGCAAACTCTTTCCTAAAAATATGTTTATGATGAAACAACTTCACCTTCTCTTTGTAAGATCGAGCACTCTCATAAGCCTCAGCTCTAATCTCATCAAGCTCACTTTGTTGCAGTTGTCTCTCCTCACCGGCCTCAGTCAAGTCATAATTAAGCATCTTAATAGCCCACCAAGCTCTATGCTCAATCTCAACAGGAAAATGACAAGGCTTACCATAAACAACCTTATAAGGTAACATACCCAAGGGAGTTTTGAAAGTCGTCCTATATGCCCAAAGAGCATCTACAAGCTTGTCAGTCCAATCTTTCCTGTTTCGACTCACTGTTTTTTCTAGAATTTGTTTGATCTGCCGATTGGACACTTCCACCTAGCCACTAGTTTAGGGATGATTGGGGGTAGCAAGCCTATAGACTATGGAATACCTCTTCAGTAAGGTATCAAAAGACCTGTTATTAAAGTGGGTACCCTGATCACTAATGATAGTACGGGGCATATTAAATCTAGCAAAGATGTTCGAGAAGGGATGATCTTAGCCTACTTAGAAATATAGTCCACAGCTAATAAAATGTACTCATTTCCAAAAGAAGATGGAAATGGTCCTATGAAATCTATACCCCACACATCAAAAATCTCCACAACAATGATAGGATTCAGTGGCATCATATATCTTTTGCTTATTCTACCCAACTGTTGGCACCTAAAGTAACTCTTACAATACTCAAAAGCATCCCTAAATAAAGTGGGCTAATAGAAAGCACATTGAAGAACTTTGACTGCAGTCTTCTTACCACTAAAATGCCCCCACATGCCTGGTCATGATAAAAAGAAAGGACACTCATCACCTCATTATCGGGAATACACCTCCTAAAGACTTGGTTAGAGCAATACTTAAACAAACAAGGGTCATCACAAATAAAAAATTTTACGAGATGGAAGAACCTATCTCTGTTATTCTTGGTCCAACCCTTAGGGATCCTTCCAGCAATTAGGTAATTCACAATGTCAGCATACTAATGATTAGGGTAGACAACATATAATTGCTTATTGGGAAAGAAATCAAAAATGCTGGACTCACTCTCTCTATCATAGCGAATCCTAGACAAATGGTCAGCTACAAGGTTCTCAGAACCTTTCTTGTCCTTAATCTCACAGTCAAACTCTTGCAAATGCAAGATCCATCTCATAAGTCTAGGCTTAGCATCTTTCTTAGAAAGAAGGTACTTAAGAGCAGAATGGTCATTATAAACAATCACATGTGACCCAATCAGATAAGGTCTAAATGTTTCAAAGTTGAAGATCACAACCTAGAAATCTTTCTCAGTAACAGTATGGTTCAGTTGGGCATCATTCAGAGTGTGACTAGCATAATAGATGACATGGAGCTTCTTATTAACACGCTGTCCTAGAACAACCCTAATAGCATAATCAAATGCATTACACATCAACTCCAATTGTTCTCCCCATATGGGAGGATGAAGAACAAGAGCAGAGGTCAAGGCTTCCTTAAGCTTAGTAAATGCCACTAGACACTCCTCAGAGAAGTGAAATGGTATATCCTTAGCTAGCAGGTTAGTCAAGGGCTTTGCTATCTTACTGAAGTCCTTAATGAAATGACACTAGAAGCCAGCATGTACAAGGAACGACCTCACCTCTTTCACACAAGTGGGAGGGGAAAGATTAACAGTCAGATCAGTCTTAACCTTGTCTACCTTAATTCCATATCTAGAAATAATGTGACCTAAGACTATCCCTTTTTTAACTATGATGTGACACTTCTCACAGTTCAAAGTCAAGTTTTTCTCCCTACACCTTTCTAACACTTTGCTCAGATTAGACAGACAATCATCAAAAGATGACCTAAGCACAAAAAAGTCATCCATGAATATTTTTATGCAATGCTCAACTAGATCTAAGAAAATAAAAATTATGCATCTCTAAAAGGTAGCAAGGGCATTGCAGAGTCCAAACGACATCCTTCTAAAAGCATAAGTCCCAAATGAACAGGTGAAAGTAGTCTTCTCCTGATCCTCAGGAGTAATAGAGATCTAGGTATAACTAGAGTATCCATCTAAAAAACAATAGAAAGAATGTCTAACCAACGTCTCTAACATCTAGCTCAAGAAAGGAAGGAGAAAATGGTCTTTCCCAGTGGCAGCATTCAATTTCCCATCATCTATACAAATACGCCATCCAGATGGAACTCGAGTTAGGACTGACTCGTTCTTATCATTCCTAATTACGGTAATACTGGTCTTCTTAGGAACAACTTGAACAGGGCTGAGCCACTCACTATCAGAAATATGATACATAATCCCATGGTCTAATCATTTTAGTACTTCCTTCCTAACTACTTCCTGCAAAGTTAGGTTCAAACGCCTTTGTCGGTCTCGATAAGGTTTAGCATTGTCCCCTAAATAACTTCTATGCTGCACAATAGAATGACTATTACCCTTGATATCCCTTAAAGTCCAACCTATAACTTCCCTGTTCTCTCTAAGTAGGATAATCAGTTTATCCTCTTGGTCTCGGTCCAAGTCAGAAGCAATAATCATAGGTAAGGATTCATCGAGTCCTAGGAATGCATACTTAAGAGAGTCAGGAAGAAGTTTCAATTCAAGAACAGGAAGGGAAACAGATTCATGAACAAATTCAGAAACAACAGTAAGCAAATAGTCAGCAGTAAAACACAAGTCATCAAACTCAAACACATCATATTCATGCTCATCATCAACAAGAAATGACTCATACTCAGCAGCAAACATATCATCAAAGTCATCATCAAATATAGAATCTTCTACCTAGTTAAGAGTAGAAAACTCCTTATCATCAAAACCAAAAGGCTGTCTTTGCATGTTAAAGATGTTCAATTCTAAGGTCATATTGCCAAAAGACAGTCTCATCATATCATTCCTGCAATCAATAAGGGCATTAGCAGTGGCCAAGGAAGGATCCCCTAGAATCATAGGGATTTAAGTAGCTAAATTGGACACCTTCTTAGTTTCAATCACAATAAAGTCCACAAGGTAAATAAATTAACCCACTCGAATCAGCACATCCTCAACTATGCTCCTGGGCAACCTAGTCGATCTATCAGCTAGTTGAATGACCATTTTAATAGGTTTCAGCTCACCTAATCCCAGCTTCTTATACTTAATGAAGCATATCAAGTTGATACTGGACCCTAAATCAAGCAAAGCACTATGGATAAGCTGGTCCCTTATAACTATAGAAATAGTAGGGCAACCGGGGTCCTTATTCTTCATTGAGATTTGGTGAGAAATGATAGAACTAGCACCAGAGGCTAAGAAAGCCTTTTTAGAGACACTAATGGCTTTCTTGGTCGTACACAAATCCTTTAAAAATCTAGCATTTGGAGGCATCTGCTGAATAGTATCGAGTAAAGGAATGTTGATTTTGACTTGAGACAAGGTCTCTCTTATCTTCTTAACATGAGCTTGATCTTTCTTCTTAAGCCTATGAAAAAAAGGAGGTAAAGGCATATGGACTATCTCAGCAGAAGAAGGAGAAGAAGAATCCTTAGGAGGTGAAGAAACAAATGACTCTCTCTATAGGCTCCTCTTTTTTAGAATGTGACTCAGAAGGATTATGAGTATCAAAATCATTAGGGACACCATCAGTAGTATCCCCTAACTTACTGGATGAACCAGTTTCTGGAGGAGGAGAAGAAGAAGAAGAATTTTAAAAGAATTAGTGAGGATACATGTGAGGTTCATTAGGATTTCTCACTTAATTATTAATCTCTCCGCTAGATCGAAGAGATATAACTGCGTTCACTTTCCTCACCGGCTTACTAGGGTTAGTACCAGAAGAAAAAGAGGCATGACCCTTAGGGTTCACCTCAGGTTGACTTGAAAAAGTTTCTAATTCCCTAGAAGATGATGCTAATTGATAAAACTATTCAATCATCATTCTTATCATTCTCTCTGTATGAGCATTAATCATTCTTTCCACATTGCTATTAATTCTCCTCTTAATTTTAGCAATGTCAGTGTAACTAGGAGAAGATTGAACTTGAGCTACAGGAGGTGGAGGTCTAGGTGCATTTGGAATACCTAAAAAAGCCAGTCACTGAAAGGAATTGGAGGGATGAGAGATGGACTAGGAGTTGTTTCCGGGAAATACTTCAGGCTGCGAGTTAGAAACTACAGCATTTGATCCGTTACTCCAAGAAAAGTTAGGGTGATTTCTCCACCTTAGGTTGTAATAAGAGGAAAAAGGGGCCATCATTTGGTCTTTGAAAGGCCATACTCACTTGCTCTTGTCCAGTTGCTAACTGGTGAGCAAAATAAGGACAAGCACTTAAAGAATGATCTAAGGCCTGGCAATAACAATAGGACACCTTAGAAGTCTGAGATAACTGGGGAATCTGGGAAGTCAATCCCTTCAATATGTTTTCTGAAACAACAATCTTAGACTCTAAGTGATTTACATCAGAGATAAAATGCAATCCACCCCTTACAAACCTAGAACTTAGACTGTCATTGCGAGCGGTTTCCCATTGCATGGTTTTCTCAGCTAAGTCATCTAAAAATTCCCAAGCAGCAGTGGCGCTCTTAGAAAGAAAGCCATCCTGATACATGGACTCTACCGTAGTTCCAATCTGTTGGTCAAGTCCTTCATATACAATCTGGCACAAATATGCATTGTCTAAACCATGATGGGGACACTGGGCTAGCAAAATTTTGAACCTAACAAAGTATTTCCAAAATAATTCCCTATCTAATTGCACAAATTGATTATTTCATTCCTTAGCTTAACAGTCTTGGCATTAGGAAAATATCTTCTTAAGAACAATATCGCAAAATCATTCTAAGAAGTAACAGAATGAATGGCTAAGCCATGCATCCAATGTTTAGTAGAATCTTTCAAAGCAAAAGGAATCAATTTCATTCGCACAACATCAATAGAGATATCAGGGAAATGAATCATAAAACATACTTCTTCGAATTCCCTTAAAAATAAATAAGCATCCTCTAAACCTATGAATTTAGGAAGCATTTGAGCATAGTGAGGTCTCAATTCAAAAGTCACATTTGGTCCAAGATCAGGCATAGTAAAACAAGATGGAAAAGCAGTCCTAAGAGGATAAAAAATATCACTCAAAGATCTTTCTTGTACCATTTCTTCTAACGCAAGCTTAGGTTTAAGCTCGGGTTCTAAGTCACGGTGAGTTCATTCCTAACAAGTCTATTATTTTTAGGGTCTCTAACCTAACCAGTCATGTAAATCCCACAACCTCACCAAAGGATCTATTTTTGGTCTTTTCTTTTTCTAATATTTTTTTGGATTTTTGACTTTTCTATTTTTTTCCTTTTAAAACACAAAATAAAATCAAAACGTGAATCACACCTAAAAACAATATAAATATAGAAAATGACCAAATCTAAAAGAAAAACACAAACACAAATAACCTAAAAGAAAATAGAAAATAAACTAAAACCTAAACAACCTAATTCTAAAAATAAAATTAAAATAGAAAATAAAACTTCTAAAATTAGAACTCTATACATAGTAAATTCAACACAATCACAAGGGACATGAATGTATTTTTTTTGAATTTTTTCTATCCTCGAACTGTGCAGAATATTGCAAACAGAATATGAGTTCCAAAATTCACAGAAAATTCCAAATAGTCCCAAAAATTCCAGAAACATTAACAGAAACTCTAAAAATTATGCTGAATCCATGAAAAATATCAGCACAGAAAAATTCACACCAAAAATGCTCTAAAAAATTCAAATAGATTCTAAAACTGATAAAAATTCTGCGCTGTGTTGCTTTTTTTTATCATTTCTGCCTTGTTTCTTTTTACTGCACATAAACCAAATTGGTTAATATTGTTTTTTAGCAGTAAATAGCCTCTAAAAATAAAAATGAAACTAGTCTAAACAAAAATCAAAATGCTAACTTAATTAAAAATCAATAATAATCTAAACTAAATTACTAAAACTAACCAAAAACTCAATCAAAACCAAAAATCACAATTATAAAACTAAAATGAAAACGACTCAAGTAACTAGACTACGACTCGACGCAACCGAATTTTACAAAACCATCCTCGGCAACGGCACCAAAAACTTCTTGTAAATTTTGCAAGTATACGATTTATTATTGTAGTACTTACGGGTGGCAATCCTCAGGGATGTGTTCAGAAGTTAAGTAACTAAAATATTACTAATTCTAGCAACGCTACGCGCTCAACAAAGTAAATTTTACTTAGTGTTATGATATTCTAGATCTAATAAATCACATAAGTTCATATCAACATGATGGCTAAATAAACTAAATAATAAAACACTCTAAATAATTGAATTTCTAACTTGGGACTAATTCCACTTTTTCTACTAATTCATAATAAAATAGAAAGATTGGGAAATTACTGACAAGAAATCAAAAAAAAAAAAAAAAGAATTATTCAAGTACCAACTAGCCCGCTAACTTTAGTCACAATTCAGGCTTCTTCAATGCAGATTTTTTCATCTAGGCCCGGGAACAAGTCACAGCCAATCGGAACAACTGAAGTGCATCAGAACAGAGCATATGAGCAGAGTAGTTTAACCTAGAGCAATGGATGATCAGCTTGACACCAACAGAGAACCAGATCAAAAATTTAGCTAGAAAGCGTATACATTCAACACCAATTCCAAAACGTTCATATAAGATTTAAAACCCATAATCCAACTATATTAATTTGAGAACTCCAGAGCAAGAACTGAAAAACTAGAAAAATGAAATGGGCTTGAAGAAAATCCAATCTAAAAGAACAGCCCCCTGTTACTTGTCTCTGCTCCAATTATAACCTCTCAGCCTCCAAAATTGAACCTTCATTGCTCCCGTAAATGCTTGAATAAAGGCCCTTATAACCACATAATCTTTGATGATAATAATGATGGAATTGATGGTGAAGAGAGAGAAGGAAGATAATGGTTGGGAGAGGAGATGAAGCAGCAGCACAGCAAAGAATCTCGTTACTTTTCTAGGCTGGGAACGAAGGGGAAGAAGAAAAGGGAGAAGAAAAAGAACCAGGTCACGTGAGGCAAGCATGCATTTTTTAAGTGAGTAGGCCTGGCTAGGTTGGGCCAGAGAAAGAAAAAGAAAAGAACAGCTGGGAATGGGCTGCGGCTGAGGCGCACCTGGGCTGGCCTACATATGAGAAAGAGGAGGTGAACAGGGAAAAAGAAGAAGGGGGAAGAAGGCGTGCTGGGCTTCGGGACTGGACTGCTGACTAAAAATAAGGGAGCCCAGCCCGGGGGAGAGAAAAAAAGAGAGAAAGAAGGGAGAAGGAAAGGATGGGAAGGGCGGACCGGGCCGTGGAGGGAGATCGGGTCCGACGCCACACTACACCTGGGCTAGTTCTGCTTCCTTTGCCCCCTTGTTCCACTTGATCCAAAGCTTCTTATTATTTATTCATCTTTTCCCCAAGTTTTTCTAATTCCTACAAAATAAACGAAAACACTATTAAAAATCTAATTAATTAATTTATTCTGAGCAATTATTAGATAATAAAAGGGTATAAAATATCATAATTTATAGTTGAATACATCACGTTCTTATTATTCTAAGCTAGGGAGCTCAGAAGAGATAGCTTCCTCACTAGCAAGGTCTGCTGGAAAGGCCCCGACAGGAACCTGACTACTCTGCAGCACTTGTCCCTTCTTCGAATGGCTGGGATGCAGAAGCAAGGGGCATCATTCAAGCATTACGACTCACCCTCGCTAGCTGCCTTGGCCACCTGTACTACGAATTGGGGGTTCCTCAGAAAGAGGGTCTCTATTGTCTTTCTCAACTCCCTTTAGTAGGGAAATCATGGAGGCGATATGCCCTAAAAAGTCAAGATGCCGACCATCTATCCTTTTAGTGGAGCTACTAATCCTAACGATTATCTGGATGTCTACAAGGCACATTTGTACGTATAACATATTGATGACGTGACTTGCTGTCATTACTTTCAGCCACGTTAAGGGCGTTGCGTAGAAATGGCTTAATGGTCTCCCTAATGGAAGCATGACTTTCTTCCTCTAGTTGGTCGAGCTATTTAGTGCTCACTTCATAGCAAACAAGAGAGAGAGAGAGAGAGAGAGAGAGAGAGAGAGAGGGAGAAATCAACATTCACCTTGCCAAGATCTGGTAGACTAAAAGAGAATACTTTAAGGAGTACGCGATAAGGTTCAATAGTGAAGCCATTCTGATCCTAGATTTGTAGGATGGGGTGACTTACATGGCTTTTCTCAACGGATTGCTCACGATAAGGTTTAAATTTTCTCTTACTGAAAGTAAAGTAACAATGTCGATGAAAGCCTAAGAAGAGCTCAAGACTTCATACAGGCCATAGAGATTTGTGCTGGGGATGATTTTATCCAACAAGATACTCAGAAGAGAGGAGGAGGAAAACGGCTCTTAGTTGGACAAGCGTCTAAGAAGGGATGAGGAAAAGGGTTGGGCGTTTCCACACTTGCCCTAAGCGCATTCTCATGGAGATCTAATATAAACCTATGTTGAGGCGACCGAAGCCCATCGAGACTCTGACCAAATTCAAAAACAAGGACAAGTACTCCGAGTATCATGAAGATTTTGGGCACACCACTTCCGAGTGTCGTGATACATCCGCAAGCACACGGTGGCATTGTAGCAAATCAAAGTCGATCCTATAGAGACTAGATTGATCTATTGGGCTATATTCCCTCAAGATATGCTAAACGATTCCAAACTTTAGACTGATAAAAATACAAAGATAAGGAAACAGCTATAACTAATTCAAGGGGTTTCAATTTAACAACATCTAATTCACTAATTTTTAATCAATTAAGGAGAAAGTGCCTAGGAATTCATATACTCATGAAAAGTGATTAGATCAGAACAACAAACATGTGCTTTTTCTCTAATCGGTTAATCTCGAGGAATTGCAATCTATCCAAAAATTTGGCCTATTCTTTCAAACTCAACCAAATTTGTCTAAACTAAGCAAAAGTTGTTCTTTTGAACTAATTTGTCTTAATACAAGTTAAACATCTTCGATTACTTTCTAGTCCTCCTAACATGCAAATCTCTCTGTCGATACGAAGTTTTGTCAGGTTTATTAAGCAGTCCAATAATCAAATGTCACCTTTCAGTTTTTCACCCGATTGTTTCAAATGTGCAAGCAAACTTTGGCCAAAAATCTACTCACAACATGATAATCACTTGATAGAACGAAGTCAAACCAATCATGAAAATAAGCATAATTCTATAGATTAAAACATGATCCAACAACACTTTCACAAACTACTAAATTCCTAGATAAAAATTAAACTACTCATGCATGATTAAATTAAACATCTAACTACTTTAAAATGATAAATCGAAAAAGAACAGAGAAGAGAAGAGAGAAGAGTTTGCTCAGCCAAAATGCGTGCTTGAATCTTTCGATTGCAGAACCCGATCCTGCTTCCTCGTGAATCTTCTTCATCTACTTGCTCTCCCTCACTCGAATCTAAAATCCTAATCTACTTGAAGAGAGGAAAATGAATGGAATGGGATGGTGGATGATTATCTTTTTGCTATGAAAATGGCACTATTTATAGGAAAACCCAATCAACCTCAACCACACGATGAGGGAAAACGAAGAGATTAGCAGTTATGCTTCCACCATGGACCGTGCCATCCACCACGGGCAGACCGTGATGCCGGCTGGAATCTAGACTTTTCTGTTCTTCTTCCCTCCATGGGCATAGCAACTCAGGGGCACCCGTGGGGAGTCAAAATACATCCAATGAGGGTCAAATGTTGGGTCGAAATGGCCTAAAATCCTGCAAAACACATCAAACAACCATACCCAAGCATGAAATGGAAAAAAGAGTATAAACTATAGCATAAATCACATAATTTTTCCTAAAAATGCAGCAAAATGACCCTAAAATAATATACACTTTAAGCACTTATCAAACTCCCCCATGCTTAAACCGTTGCTTGTCCTCAAGCAAACATTATATAAAACCTACAAGGGAGATGTATCTAGGACTCAAAACATAACAACCTCCTTTAGTTAGGCAAGCCATAGCATATCATAAGCAAGAATAGCAATTATTGACAACCCCCAAATAGTGTGCAAAACATTTCAATATCAGAATAAGGCGAATGTTTTCAAAAAAAGTACATGACCACAAGCTCGATATCAAACTTGATCACCCCCAAACAGCCACAAAGTATATCATGCAAGCATATGAAATTGCGTAGAGCCAAATGAACCGATAGAACCTTACTTTGGAAAATGTGGAATGCTTCCACTTATGTGTTTAAAATATAACATAGGTTCACTCAATACTCGTTCCAAAGATGCAGTCTACCATATGCTTGCAAAGACTCTCAAATTCTCCATCACTAAAATGCATTATACATAAGACAATCTAGGGGACTTTACTTGGGTTGTAATGTGGGCTAGAAGGATAAGGGAAAGGAGTAGACAAATATATTTGGGACAATATATAACTACTTAGCCAAGTGACTGGGGAACAACCAACAAAACACCAAGCAACTATGAAGTTTACCAACACTCCAAACCTCAAAATACAATGAACATACCCCACAAATCAAGTAGGAAATGAATTGAAAAAGAAGGAACTCAAGCTATGTACATAGCCAATGCCGATCACTGAGGTTTTTTTCCCATTTTTTCCCCTTTCTTTTCTTCATTTTCTCTTTTTTTTGCTTTTTCTTTGCAACATGACTTTAATTTTTCTTCTTCAACATAACTTTTTCTGTTTTTTTTTTTTTGGTTTTGGTTTTTTTGGGGAAATGAAACGAAAATTGCAATTATTGAAAGGCATAAGATCACTAACTATCAACTCACAGCTAAATATATATACATACATAACCCAAACAAGAGGGAACCAAAGCAAATGCTCAATGTCATCAATCCCTCAACAATCCAACATACCAAGGCCACCTTATACTCAATTATTCCCAAAACCACCCACTATAGACTTGAAGTGATGCTCCATAGACTTCGCTTAAAGGTAGGAATATGTGTTCGGCCAAGAGCTAATATGAAGGGATCACAACAAAGACGGATATAAGCTCAAAGGGGCTAACAAAGGGAAATTATCATGTAATACAAGGGCAGGTTATTTGGCTATGTGGCTAAATGGTCAAAGAAAAAATGCCTCTATTATATCATCAACTATGTACATGCTAATGTGGTTTTGAATAAGAGTTAAGGCAAGTTCTAGAAATGCAACTGGGGAGAGTCATACACATGAAAGAAATATGAGACCAAATATAATGATTAATCCAAATAAGGCTTAAAATCTCACAGGATATCTGCCAAAGTCGCATTAAGCTCATAAAATGACTCCCATGTACAAACATTAGTGCCAGTGACTCTAAGGGATAACAAAGTTCTTAATCAAGACAAGGATCAAAACAAGAAATATTAAAAAAACCATCATAAATTTTTGCACCAAAAGGGATTACACATTAAAAGTTACTTAAACTCATGAAAGTTATTTTGCCTAAGCAAAAGCATCATTGGAGGTTATCTCGCACCATCCCTACATGCAATCCCATATGCAAGTCTAAATGCAACTAAATGCAAAACACTAATGCAAATTAAAAGGAAAACCTAAGACTATATGCTCCAAAATGTATGCAAGCTAATAACCAAAATAGAAAACATAGAAATTACACTTCCCCCATGCTTAGATAAATCATTATTATGCAAAGAAAAGAAAGTAAGAGAAGGGAAAGGAAAACAAAATATAACGATCTCACCAGGTTAGGTGCAGAGTGCACCTAAGTTATACGGCCTCGTAATAACCGGGGCACATGGAGCATCATCCACTCCATTATGATGTCAAGACTTGGCTCATGAAAGCATACACCATTAAAGCACGCAAGAGCTCATCAAACTCCTGAGACCATAGTTTAGAAAATACAAGGTAAGAGGCAATAACCAAAAATGTTCCAAAGACATTGAGCATCCTCTTAACCTTATCAATGGCCTTAGAAAAATCATAAAAAGGATTAAAGAATATAGTCCATGTGATTTTCTTAGGCAAGTCTTCTAGGCATGCACAATAAGGGTCAATGGAGGGTTCAAACCCTCTAAAGTAACCTAGGGACACAAAATTATCAGCATTCCCACCAAGCACCTCAAACACGTTATTCTCACAGCCCAAATCAGAATCGCAAATGATAGAATTATCTATGGGCACATCGATATAATACTCATGGGAAGGAGAGGGTTGTAAATACATCGGTGAAATATGGGAATGATCAAGAGGATTGAGGAGAACAATATTATCAAAACCAAGGCTAGGAGACTCCTTATGCATAAATACATCATGTGACCCCCCAAAGGAGTCTCATATAGATCATGCACCTCATCTACAGTATCTTTTGACTTAAAACATGCGTCAGCAACATTAAACCTAGCAACTACCCCAAGAGGCTCACTCGCCTCTAGCCCCGTGCACTGAGTAAAAGGGAAGGATGAATCATGCAAGCATATGACAACATCAGTATTGTCCCAGGGTGATGCAAAGTCAAATTGATCCTAGCATGCATAATGAGGACACGAATTAGTTTCAGGGCCAGAAGAGTTACACAAATCACACCAAAAAGGGGCATAATAAGATCTACAATAGAATGCGCAGAGATCAGGAAATAAATATCTAGAAACACGACTAGCCTTTCTAAATTCAAATGAATCCTAAGCAATTCACTCAAGCAAATAACGTGCCTCATCAACATTTCTACTATGAAAATCCTAATACTCCAATAGAATACGAGTTTCACCATTGACACCCTCATCAACAATGCTTAAAATTTTCCATTTACCCACGTAATAACAACATTGAGTAAGAAAAACATTTAAACGTTCAAAATACCTCCAAAAGGGGGAAATGAAAAATTGCCATTGTTTTTTTTTCAAATTTTTTGGTTAATTTTTAAATTTTTTTATAGGTTTTTTTTTCCAAAAAATGCTTAGTCAAACCTATCAGGAAAAACCCAATATTCGACACTAGTCCCCGGTAACGGCGCTAAAAACTTGATAGGCCCGCAAGTGTACGGTGGTGTTGTAGCAAATCACGGTCGATCCCACAGAGACTAGGTGAAACTACTGGGTTATAATTCCTCAAGATATGCTAAGCGAATCAAAACTTTAGATTGATAAAAATACGAAGATAAGGAAACAACTATAACTAATTCAAGGGGTTTCAATTTAACAACTTCTAATTCACTAATTCTGAAATCAATTAAGGAAACATATATCTAGGAATTTATGTAGATATAAAAGTGATTGGATCAAAACGACAAACATGTGCTTTTTCTCTAATCGGTTAATCTCGAGAAATTGCAATCTATCTAAAATTTGGCCTATTCTTTCGAACTCAACCAAATTTGCCTAAATTAAGCAAAAGTCATTCTTTCGAACTAATTTGTCTTAATCCAAGTTAAACATCTTCGATTACTTTCTAGTCCTCCTTACATGCAAATCTCTCTTTCGAGGCGAAGTTATGTCAGGTTTATCAAGCAGTTCAATAATCGAATGTCACCTTTCAGTTTTTCATCTGATTATTTCAAATGTGTAAGCAAACTTTGGCCAAAAATCTACTCTCAACATGATAATCACTTGATAGAATGAAATCAAACCAATCATGAAAATAAGCACAATTCTATAGATTAAAACATGATCCAACAACACTTTCACAAATTACTAAATCCCTAGACAAAAATTAAACTACTCACGTATGATTAAATTAAACATCTAATTAGTCTAAAATGATAAATCTAAAGAGAAAAGAGAAGAAAAGAGAGAAGAGTTTGCTCAGCCAAAATGCGTGCTTGAATCTTTCGATTGCAGAACCCGATCCCGCTTCCTCATGAATCTTATTCTTCTGCTTGCTCTCTCTCACTCTAATCTAAAATCCTAATCTACTTGAAGAGAGGAAAAGAAATAGAATGGGATGGTGGATGATTGTCTTTCTGCGGCGAAATTGGCCCTATTATAGAAAAACCCAATCAACTTCAGCCACACGATAAGGGAAAACGAAGAGATTAGCAGTTATGCTTCCACCACGGGCTGTGGCATCCACTACGGGCAGACCGTGGTGCTGGCTGGAATCTAGATTTTTCTATTATTCTTCCCTCCACGAGCATAGCAACTCAGGGGCACCTATGGGGAGTCAAAATACATCCAATGAGGGTCAAATACTAGGTCAAAATGGCCTCAAATCCTGCAAAACACATCAAACAATCATGCCTAAGTATAAAAAGAAAAACAAAGTATAAACTATAATATAAAGCACATAATTTTTCCTAAAAATGCAGTAAAATGACCCTAAAATAATATACGCTTTAAGCACTTATCATGTCGTGAACTCAAGGAGGTTGATCATGAGCTAGCTTATTAGGGACAGCTAACTGCTTCCTGAGGTGTAGCAAAGGAGAAGATCAAAGTTGTCGTAATCTGGAAGGGAAGAAGGACAATAATGTTGATCGTGACACAGAGATAATAACAACCATCATTGGAGGGAATGATGACAAAGAACTGAATACTGGATACCGAGAAGCCCATATCAGGAAGCTTAGCCAAGTTATGATTGCAGCGAGTTGAAGTCGCTCGTACGGCCAATCATTGCCTTTGGTCCAAAACATATGCATCCCTTGCAAATCCCTCACAATGATGCCTCGCTCATACAACTTAAGATCACAATAGCCATGGTGCAATGAATGCTTGTGGATATGAAAAGTTTCATTGATATCATCATTCTTGAATGTCTCAAAAATTGCATTACAATGAGAAAAAGTTGGAATAATTGAAACTCCCATTTTAGGGTTCAGGGGGCAGGCTACGTATTCATTAGGAACTAAAAAGCTACCCGTTTAAGTGGGAGATATGGAAAACTCATGCACCATAGAGGCAAACTTTCTTATCGTGGATATCCTGATGACATATAATGTCATCTTAGGATGTCTAACCCTTAGTGTCATCAATGCAGTAGTGACATCATACCTCTTACTTATTCAGTTTGAACTAGATAATGGTTAGATAGGAAAATTTTATGGAGATCAAAATATGGTAAGGGAGTGCTATTACATGAGTTTAAAGTCCTTGGAAAGAAACGAAGAGCCTCTCTCAGGTGAGATGTCCCGACAAAACAAGATTGGAAAGAAGGTAGCCACAAAGATAATAGTAATACTCTCAGCCTGAGTGGAAGAACACAAAAGGCCCCACCGAGAATCGACTTGCCAAGTGGTTCTAACCCTATAGACCCCAAGTGTCTAGAACAAACCGTTCAAATTAGGAAAGACATTGGCCCCATGATAAGGGATGGAGTCATCCAACTTTTTAGAGTGATATAGGGGAGTGTTTGCATTTAACCCTTCGGAAATGCCATGGATAGCTCCTTATGTAACGGACACAATCTAAGTGTTTCCTTGAATCTCAAACCAGTCATTTAGAAACAAAGGCACTTAGAGGGCATAAAGGAATACGACCATAATAGCCGATGTCCAAAATCTTTTAGAAGTAGGGTTCACAAGAAAGTGCCAGTATGCCGAGTGGGGATCAAACATTGTCTTGGTCAAGAAACCTAATGGGACATGAAGAATGTGTGTCGACTTCACCAACTTAAACAAGGCAACCCTTAAAGATACCTATCGACTTCCATAGATAGAAAAGATAGTCAACTTCGCAATCGATCATGAGCTCCTTACCTTTATGGATGCCTTTTCAAGCTATCAGCAAATCCCTTTGGCCAAGGAAGATCAAGGGAAAAAAAAACGTCTTTCATTGTCAACAGCAGTTGTATTGCTACAACGTAATGCCGTTTGACTTGAAAAATGTCCTCGGAGCCACCTACTATCGACTTTTCAACAAAATCTTTGCGAAACTCATACGAAAGACAATGGAGGTATAGGTGGATGACGTGATCACTAAAATTGTTAAGGAAATTGACCATTGTAAAGACTTTAAGGAGACTTTCAAGATACTTAAGCATTATAGAATGAAGCTTAACCCAAGAAAGTGTACTTTTGGAGTGAGGTCCAAAAAATTATTAGGCTGTATGATTGATCAAAGAAGAATTGAGGCAAATCTTGATAAGGTCAAGTATATGCTAAATACGAAGTCTCCGACAATAGTGAAAGAAGTGCAAAAGTTGATTAACTGCATAGCCAAACTTAGGAGGTTCATGTCAAGGTCAACGGATAAGTGCCTTCTTTTCTTGAAAGTGCTAAACAGCAAGGCACAGTTTGGTTAGGATGAGGAGGCCGAAGAAGCATTTCAAAGCCTCATCGAGTACTTAGGAAGACTCCCTTAGATGGTGAATTCTAACACCAGAGAGCCATTATTGGCATACATTGCCATGTCCGACCATGCGATGAACGCAGTTCTATTAATCAAACGGGATGGACAACAACTTCCGGTCTACTACGCGAGCTATGTGATAGCAAAAGCTAAGCAATGATACCTGCTTATTGAGAAGTTTGCATACATCTTGTTGATTGCAAGTCAGAAGTTGCGCCCTTACTTTGAATCTCATTGCATCACTATGCTAATCAACCAACCCTTGCAAAATACTCTTGAGCGGTATGGAAGTTCTGGAAGAATGTTGAAGCGGGCTGTCGAGTTACCCCCCTATGGAATCAGCTATAACCAAGAAAAGCAATCAAGGCTTAAGCCCTTACTGATTTAATTGTTGAGTGTTCGGTTCTGGACAAGCTGAAGATAGAGGATATCAAGTCATGGATGCTGTATGTTTACAGATTCGTAACCAATGAGGGAAGTGGAGTAACGTTGAGTGTGGTATCTCCCGAAAGGAGCCCATACAATCATGCATTAAAATTCATGTTCAAGATGTCTAATAATTAAGCCAAGTACAAAGCCCTATTGGTCGGCATGGAGATTTGCACTGCATTAGGGGCACAATACCTTAAAGGCTTCTCCGAATCCAAACTTATGATGTGTGAGTGAAGGGCCAATACAAAGCTCATGATTTAACCATAGTCATTACTTAGCAAAGTATGGGAAAAACATGTGCCCCGATCGAAAAACCAATAAGCTGATGCCTTGTCCAAATTCGCCAGCTCTTCTTCAGATAGTCACCCTTAGAGCATCCATTAGGAAATCTTATAAGAATGAATGGTTGATGCTAAAGAGTTGGTACAGATGCATAAAAGTGAGATATGGATGGGTCCCCTCATAGGATATTTGTGTGATGGAACCTTACCATAAGATTCGAAAGACACTGACTGTATTAAGAAGAGGTCTGAATGGCTCTTGTTATATGAAGGGCTCCTCTATAAAAAGTCTCCTCCCTTCTTTTCCTAAGATGGACTACTCCAGAAGATAGTAGAACGATCTTAGCAGAGATATATGAGCGAGAATGCGGATCACACATTTGAGGCCGAAGCCTTACTAAAAACGCGATAAGGATTGGGTATTGCTGGCCAACACTCTGATTGCACGCAATAAACATAGTGAAGAAATGGGATAAATGCCAACAGTTTGCTCCCTACACCACCAACCGTTGATCCCTATAACCATGATGTATTCCCCATTACCTTTTACAAAGTCGAGCATGGACATCCTAGGTCCTTTCGAAAAGGCAATGAGGCAATGGAACTCACTCTTTATGGCCATGGATTACTTTACCAAGTGGGTAGAAGTGGAAGCGATGGCGTCCATTACTAAAAAGGAAGATCGAAAATTCCTATGGAGAAACACTATCACAAGGTTTGGGGTTCCAAGGGCAATAAACTTTAATAACGACCATTACTTTGATACCACCAAGTATCACAGGCCGAATAGATGAAGAATTCTAGAATGTTCCAGAATCATCCATAATGCTCTGAAACCTTGTGGAATACACTAGAACCTTCTGGAATACACTAGAACCTTTTGGAGCACTCCAGATACTTCTTCGAGGGTGTCTAGGACCTTGTGGAGAGTCCTAGAACCTTTCGAGCTATACTGAAATATTCTAGAATACTTTCCAGAATGTTCTACATAGGTCTACACCTGTGTAGTATGTAGAATATTTATATAGAATATTGTGAAAGTATAATAATAGCCATAGCATCAAATAGATCTCCACCGTTCATTGAGTGGGTGGATGTTCATATATAGCCTAAGGAGCGCTCATTTGTACCCAAGCTAGTCAAAGCATTCGAAGTGCAACACAAAGCAAGCTCTCAAACTTTCTCTCTCTCTCTCTCTCTCTCTCTCTCTCTCTCTCTCTCTCTATGTGTGTGTGTGTGTGTGTGTGAGTGTGTAAGATCTCTTCAGTGTATGTGTGCTCACTTAACTTCTCAAGTCTAAGTTAAACAACCATCAAGGCTTACTAGCAAACTAGAAAGGGTCTTGAGTGAGTTTGCTAGCGCCGCACATGTTTGAGTTTGAGTGAAACTATCAACCTATGACACTGGGTACGAGAGCCTACTTGTTTGGGAGATTATGGCTTCATGTGTGTCCGATGCCAACCCTTAACAAGGTGATAAAAAGGGTAAGGACAAGACCATGGACGCGATGGTCCTTGTGGATCATAGGCTTGCGGAGTTCACCAACACCATGTCCGCCCTAACAGGTAGAGTCGAGGACATAGACAAATGCATCGAGGAGCTCGAGTCCACGGAGGACATGGATGAACTTCGTGGGAAGATGCAAGCGGCTATGAGCTCCATCGTGGTCGAACTCCAAGCCCTCCAAGCATCTGAGGCCCCAAGGATTGCAAATTCCAAGCTTGCAAGGCCAAGGTCGAGGCTTGCAAGGTCGAGGTTGAGTCTTGCAAGGTCGAATTCGAGGCTTACAAGGTGTACAAGGTAAGGGTCGAGGCTTTGGAGGCACAAATCAAGGTATGTATGGCTGTAGTGGCCAACAATGGAGTTGTCCAAGTATCTACAGCTCCAAAGGGGAATACACTAAGACCTCTTACCTTCCACGAGGCTAGGATTGCAAGGGAGATAGACAACTTCCTTTAGGGCCTCGAAGCGTACTTCGGGCAATGGGCATTGAGGATGATGCTCAAACAGTGAGCAATGCTGCCTTTTCTCTCAAGGATGTTGCACTTGTTTGGTGGCGTCGCAGGTGTGACACTGTCCAAAGAGAATCTAATCCCATTAACACATGGGATAGATTCAAGAGGAAACTTAAGAAGCAGTTCTATCCGGAGGATGTTGAATATGAGGCTAGGGCTAAGCTCGTATGCCTTCAGCACAAGGACGGTTAGGTTCGATAGTATATTAAGGAGTTCCAAAAGCTACTCTTGGATATTCCAAGCATGGGAGAACACAATGCACTCTTCTATTTCCTTGATGACCATCAGGATAGGCCAAGATAGAGTTGAAGAGGCGAGGGCTACAAGAGCCCCCATTGGCGATTATCACAGCCAAGTCACCCATCGAGTTCAAGAGGAAGTCCTCAAAGCTATGAGGCAAGAAGACCCACGATGATAACAACAGTGAGGGAGGCTAGAACTAGTCTCCTGGGAGGGACAAGCCAACATCATTTAAGGACGAGGGAAGGGACAAGAAGGATAAGACGCTGAAGAAGTACTCATGCTTCCTTTGCAATGGGCCTCATCGGGTTTTTGAGTGGCTGAAGCGTGGGAAACTTGCCGTGCTTGTAATGGAGCAGAAGAAACATGAAGGTGAAATAACTATTGCCTCAATATCACTCCTAAGTGCCATCCAATCTAGGGGCAGCAAGCTAGTGGCCGTATGTATATAGATACCAAAGTTGGAGGTAAGAAACTCCAAGCTATAGTGGACATGGGAGCGAACAACATATACATGGCGAAAGAACTCGCCGATGAGATTAGCTTACCTTACAAAATGGAGAAGGGTTATATTTGTGAAGGGAGTCAATGCAAATAGCCTTCCAATCTATGGAGTTGCTTGATGTACGGACATCCAAGTTAGACCATGGAGAGGTAAGATCGAAATAACTGTCGCTCCTTTTGAAGATCAAAAGTTCTATCTAGGAATGTACTTCCTCGATAAGGCAAAATCCGTCATGGTTCCCTATGCTAGCACGTTGTTTATCACATGTAATGGGTAAGCTCATGCAATACCCATGAGACGGGAAACTGAGAAGGAAAGGGTATTACCTGCCCCTTGATTCATGGAGAGTGGGGATGTAGGCCACTTATCCACCTTCAAAAGGGATAAGGGCCTGAGAGTTTTATGCCTTTAACATTGCCTGAAAAGTTGGCATAAAGAAGGAAACGAGGTAAAATGGGGGTAGGATGCAAGTGTGTAAAGTATCGATGTGCTGAGCAGTTAACTGCAACACATCAACTCAGCCAAGTGGAAGGGACACCTCCTAGAGATGAGGCAACTTGAGGGCCAAGTATACGAAGGCCTAAAGGCATCGAGGGCGTTGCCCGATTGGGTGGGGAAGAATGTTCGGGCTGAATTTATGGAAAATTCTAGAAAGTTCCAGAATCCTCCATAATGCTCTAGAACCTTCTGAAATACACTAGAACGTTCTAAATTATTCTAGAACCTTCTGGAGCACTTTGGATACTTCTAGACTATTTTACAAGCTTCTAGAGTATCTAGAACCTTGTGGAGAGTTCTAGAACCTTCTAGGCTATACTAGAATATTCTAGAATGTTCTCTAGAATGTTCTTCATAGTTCTACACTTGTATAGTATCTAGGATATTTATATAGAATATTGTGAAAGTGTAATAATAACCGTAGGATTAACTAGATCTCCACCGTCTATTGAGGAGGCGGATGTGTATATATACCGCGAGAGCGGCTCATTTGTACACAAGCCATTTAAAGCATTCAGAGTACAATACAAAGCATTCTCCTAAACTCTCTCCCTTTGTAAGATCTCTTACGTGTGTGTGCTTACTTAGCTTCTTAAGTCTAAGTTAAGCAACCATCAAGGCTTACTAGCAAACTAAGAAGGGTTTGGAGTGAGTTTGCTTACGCTGTACGGGTTTGAGTTTGAGTGAAATTATGAACCCGTGACACAAGGTGCGAGACTATTGTACTGAGTATGGCATCCAAATAAGATTCACAACCATTGTTAGACCCCAATGTAAGAAAATCTGAATCCACTAATAAGAAAATCTTGAATGGGCTTAAGAAAAGGCTGAATGATGCAAAGGGATTGTGGGCTGATGAACTCCCAGCCATACTTTGGTCTGTTTGGACAACTGAAAAGAGTGCTACAGGAGAGACTTCCTTTGTGCTTGTCTACAACCATGAAATCGTACACCCGGTAGAGATTATCATCCATACTCATCGAATAATTGCCTTCAAACAGGACCTCAATAACAAGGCACTAAGGGAAGCACTTGACTTGCTGTCCATGGTAAGAGGCGATGCTGACCTCAAGGAGGAGATAACCGAAATTAGAATAACTTGATTCTACAACTGCAACGTCAAAGAAAGACCCCTGAACAAAGGAGATTCGGTCCTAAGGAAGATGAAGGCTACTAGAAAGGGGGCTATTCAAGCGAAGCTCACTCATAATTGGGAAGGTCCATACATGATCATTCAATAAGTGTGCCCAATACATTTCAACTCGCAACACTTTAACCTAATGGAATACCAAGAACCTGGCCCTGCGATAACCTTAAGAGGTACTACATATGATGTAGGGGAAGGCTTGTTTCATTGTAGAATATCAGTGGTATGTTTGATTGGTCCCCTATTCTATCACTTATAAATTTCAATGAATATTGGTTTCGTTGTATTTGTTTCTTAATTGTTTACGATCAAGTTTAGGGCCAAAGAGGTTAGAATGAGTGATAAATCTATCCAGGAAACACTGATGCAAGGATTAGCTGAACTAGCTGATAATCGAACTCATCCCACGAATGTCATGATAAGCATTGTGAATGGTAGGACATCGACCTTGCAATCGAGCTTATCTTTCCCCCTTAAGAAAGGGGTCCAACCAAGTGCAATAGTTTGGTTAAATGGTACACTGAGGCAAGGATCTTCTTGTTCGGCTGATGTCTAGGCTCATCCCATGAAGGTCATGGTAGGTAATAGGAATGACAGGACATTGATCTTGCAATCGAACTCATCCTAACCCCTTAAGGAAGGGGTCTAACCAAGCCCAATAGTTTGGCTAAATAATACGCTGTTCTAAGAATCAACTCATTTTGGCTGTTGTCTAGACTCATCCTATGAGTGCCATAGAAGGCAATGGGAATGATAGGATGTCAACTTGCAACTGAATATGTCCTACCTCTTATGGAAGAGGTCTAACTAAACACAAAAGGTTTGGTTGAACGATTTGTTGATAGAAGAATCAGCTTATTCACTTGATGCCTAGACTCATCATATGAATGTAACTCAATCCTTTACCCCATTATACCTTTAACACTTAGAGGCTAGGATTAGGTAGCAGTAAAGACATGCTTGGGTTGTTAAGACTACCTCTACAATGATAAGGGCAACGCCCCTTTAGCTCCAAGGGGTTGGGAAGACTTTGGATCATTAGACTGATTTCCTATGCAAACAACTTAGGCAAAAGCGTATTGTACAAATAAGAAACATATAGATACACCAGAGAGTGTATGACCAAGAACATGAAGTGACCATGCACACTAAGAAAAATAAAGTGTCATCACACATGCTCCCACATACGAAGTAAGCAAAGAAAGAAAACAACAGGTTCGAGAAAAGTCTAAAAGTATAAAGAAGAGAGTGCCCAATGGAGGAGGCATTGAACTTCGGTTCCATTTTCTCCGTAATCATCTTCCATTCACTCGGTATGAATAACATTCAGGAACAATTATATGTCTGGCCGTAAGACGAATGGCCTCAAGGTGGGGCATGAGAAAATGAGTATTTTGCTAAGCTCTTCCATTCGACAATGATAAGCCGCAAGGGGTTACCCATTCAATTTCTCTATTTGGCCATAACTTGTAATAGAGTCGGTGTTCTCTGAATCGACCATGATGAAGCTAAATTAGACAATCTTCAATTTGGCTGTGGCAACCTGTCTGATTCAGCCAAGACAAAGTCGAGTTGGAGAGTATTCAATTCGGCCGTGGAAACCTCTCTATTTCGGCTAAGACAGAGCCGAGTATGAGAGTCTTTGATTTTGCCATGGTGACCTTTACGATTCTGCCATGACGAAGCTAAGTCATAGAGTCTTCAATTCAACCACGACAGCCTCTCTGCTTCGGCCTTGTTGACATAAAGTTGGAGAGTCTTCAATTTGGACGCGATGATCATGACGATCTCTCCGATTCGGCCATGATGAAGCCAAGTCAGAGATTTTTCAACTCTGCCATGATGACCTCTCAGATTCAGCCACAACGAAGTCGAGTTAAAGAGTCTTCAATTCGGCTACGACGACGTCTCTGATTTGGCCATGACAAAGCCTAGTTGAAGAGTCATTGATTCGGCCGCGATAACCTCTCTGATTCTGCCATGTCGAAGCCCAATCGGAGAGTCTTCAATTTGGTTGCGACGACATCTCTAATTGGACCATTATAAATCCCAGTCGGAGAACCTTCGATTCAACTGTGCTGACCTCTCCAATTCGACCACGACAAAACTGGGTCGAGAGTCTTTAATTCGGTCACGAAAGACATTTCTGATTCAGCAATGACGAAGCAGAGTTAGGGAGTCTTCAATTTGGCGACAATGACTTCCCTGATTCCGAAGTTAAGTCGGAGAGTCTTCAATTTAGCCGCGACGACCTCTCTGATTCAGCGATGGCAAAGCCAAGTAGAAGACCCTTCAATTCGACCGCGGCGACCTCTCCAATTTGGCCGTAATGACGCTGCATTGGACAGTCAGCATCATCCAATGTCTAGTGTCATATTTGATGCCACTAGGCACACAAACAAAAAGAAAAAAGTGGAAGATGGCACGCCTGAGTGGGGCTGACCTATTGGAGAAGGGGGGTGCTCCTCCCTCTTTGTTAGCCCTATTCGAATAAAGAGAGGGAGACCTCCTTTCTTTCTATTCAGCCTAGCCGAATAGAGAAGATAAATCTTCTGTCCTCTTTATTCGGCTTAGCTGAATAGAGAGAGGGGGGTCTTCCTTCCTCTCTATTCGACTTAGTTGAATGGAGACATGGAGACTTGCCTCCTCTCTATTTGGCCTTACTGAATGAAGGAAGGGGTTTCTCTCCCCTCTATTTGGCCTAACCAAATTTGAAGGAGAGGAATCCTCCCCTTAAATTTGGCCTAATTCGATTGGAAGGGAGAGACGCTTCCCTCAATTCGGTTTACCCCAATCGGGAGGGGAGGGGATCTCCCCTCCATCCTATTGATTGAATGAGAAGATATCTTTATATCTTTATGTGCAAGCCTGACCGAAGCCAAAAGGCGCGGACATTATCCAACCTTCGAATAAAAACGAGCATGGCAAAGAGGCTTTCACAACAACTCCTATGGATGGGGTTATACAAATGAATCAATTGATAAAATAAGGGAACAAGCAAAAGGTTAAAGCTTGAATATTCTGTAAATTATGATGTTCAAAGAACACAAGAATATTCAAGAGAATAAGCAACAATTTGTGGCTATTGAGTTTTGGTTATAAGGAAATTGACGACAACATTATAAGGTGTATTACATTCATGTGGCAAGAATATCTGCCTGAAGAATGAAATAAGAAAGAGCTATAAATTATGGTAAGATACATTGTCCGGCCGTGACAGAGGTAAGCGAATAGATTATTACACATGCTTTAAAGCTACGAGAAGCTAAGCTCGACTAGGAATACAATGACAAGAACCCGCCCTCACTTCTTTGCACGAAGGCCTGGCTTTCTACCAAGAGCTGTTGAACTTCTATTTGAGCTGGCCTCGTCACCAACATTCTTTCCTTCGAGCAGAATTTTCCTCCGCACTAAGGAAGACGTGGTTCGTACACTCGAATCTAGAGCCTCTTCTTCATGTTGCTAGGCTAACAAATCAAGATGGGCAGACAACCACGCTCCAAACTCACCCCATTTGTGATCCTTGATGGTTGTGGCAAGGTCAAGCATGACGTCCTCACCAATAATCCTAAAGTGAAGAGCATCCTGAAAAATTAAGGCATAGAACATTTCGCGGGCAAGCATAGGATCCTTTTCTCAATGGGCAACCTCACCCGCGACTTGGCCTATAAAAGCGAGTGCACATTCTCTAATAGTCAACTAGGAGAGGCCTAGGTGAAGAAGAGCCATGCTTATCAAATCTAGAAGAGAAGAGGACTGAAAGATTCACATCATAGTTCCTCACTTGATCTCTATTTGTATCGGTCTCACTCGAAAACAGCGTCTTGATCGCATTGCGAGATGATTCGATAAGATGTGTGGGCTGAATGATTGGGATATTTAGGACCCCCCAATGGGAGCGGACACATGGCATAGACCAAGTCAACAAAAGTCAAAGGTTCATGACGAGGGAAGAAGAGGGAAGTAGGAGGGGTATTATAATGCCTCGAATCTAAAATAATGGTAATTACCTTGAATTGTCTTAATTATAAATTAAATCAGTTGGGCACCGCATTTCAACTTAGTATTTTTATATGTGTATATCTATTTATGCAATTGCAGGTTGAATCCATAGAGTGACCTCAAAATTACATTCCCGAATAACTCATTTGTATCTTAATAAATATTAAACGATAACATACAAAAATTAGCTTGATTATTAAATGGGTTGTTTTGAAAAAAAAAATATAATATAATAATAATGATAACACTGATAATAACGATAATATGTTACAAATATAGTAATGATTGTAATAACAATAATAAGATAACTTGTATCCATAAAGAGAGCAAGGGGTAATACTTTAAAACGAAAATTTTTTTTTTTCCAAATTTTATACCCAAATGATGTATAATTTAATTCATTAATTTTAGCCAAGAATATTAACCAAAATATATATACATGTATATGCATTGGATTGAAAAAAAGGAAAAGAAAGGGGGAGATTATTAGATTAAGCCTAGAAAAATCTAGACAAGCAAAAAATTATCAATAAAATGAAAGGAAAAAAAATGAAAACAAAATTCAAAATAATAAACCCAAAACCCCCAAAATCCACCCCACATACTCGAGACACCCCTTACTTCTCTGCTCTGTTCACTGACATCCCCTTTCATCTCTGTTCTTATGGTCGCTAGTAGTGTCCACCGGAAGCAGCCCAGTCGTGTCCACCACCGACGAGCCGCTAGTCAGCGCAACCCTCTTTTCGCCTCCCTTGAGTGTGTGGGATTAGAAGGTGAAGCCCTAATCTCTTTTAATTTGGTTTTGGTTGTTTTATGATTGAATTTTTGTAGTAAATGATATATTTAGTTTTAATGAGTGTTAATATGTAATTCTTTGGATTTTTGATGCTTTAATTGAATTGGAATGCTTGAGGTTGAAGGTGAGGACAGTGGTGAGGGTTTGGAGTTGGAAGTAATTATTAAGCTTGTTTATATTGATTTAATTGTGTTTAAATAGATTTTAATAAATGTGTGAAGGAAACTAATGAGATATCTAAATGTTAGATGTGTGTGTGATGTTGCTTGGATATGGGGATTTAGGGTTGTGGTTTGAATGAAAATATAAGCTTGAATGTGTGTCGATTTAATGATTTTAGGTGAATTTGAGTAAATATGAATGGAAATAGTGGGACATGCATGTGCACAATATTATTGTGTCCTCATATTTGTCATGAGTTAACTGCCAAGTGAGGATGATAGAGAGGAGAATGGAAGTAAAATATAATAACTTTGAATGTTTGAAAATTATGAGCTAAGTGAGGAGTTTAGTTGGATCATGAGGTTGGATTGTTAAGAGGGATGTGGTTGTAACTAATATTATGGATGATTGAGACTAAAAATGAGAAGGAAAGATGGAAGAAATAAGTAGGTTTGGGAGTGAAAATTTATTAACTTAATACAACTAAGTGGTTTTATTTCAATAACTGAAAATCTATACAACCTAGGCCTAATTCGAACCCGAAACCAGCCCATGGTGTCACCCTAAGCAGTATCGCAGTCAAATAATTTAAATCATAACGATGATTAGCAATGATGCGGCTATTAAAGAGATGATAATAACAGTAATAATAATACTAATAATAGTAATAACAACACCAATAATAATAGTAATAATAACCATATTAATCGTAACGCTAATAATAGTAAGTGTAACATAAATAATAACATTAACAAGCTTTTAATGAAGATAAGGAGGGTGCATAACCATAACGCTGATGTTAATTAAAACGAGATGGGTTATAACATTACGCCGTCATAGCAAAAGTAAATCGAATGTTATCAATCTCAAAGAAAAGAATAGAAACAAAATGAAATGGAATCATGTGGAGTAAATAGGAATAATGTTATCAATCTCAAAGGAAGTTGAACTACCAATTGAACCAGAAAACTTAATGAACTTCCTTAAACTTATGCTAGCCATGAAATTACATATTTGAAGCATAAGCAAGGCCACCTCTATTGCTTCAAGTTAAAACAACCATTTTCCTTTAAAAAAGAGAGGGAATTTCAAAGACTAGGTACATACATTACCCGTGCTCTTCGAAAACTCACATATTTCTCAAATTATACAAAATTCATATATTGTTTACATAATGAATTATTTGATGCAATGTTTTGTCATATAAATAAGTGGCCGCATCAGTTATAAATTATCAGGAGCATACGACGTTCAGTTTACCCATGCAGTTGCAGCTTAGGCTTTCCGATCGGCCTCAAGCTCACTTTAGACGTCAATAGGAGCCCATTTTCAGATAATAATCGGTAAATCAACTTTACTCATACACTCTCTCTTCTGTTTTCAAGCAAAATATTTTGAAATGCGGGCGTCCAACTAAACTGAATACAAATTTATTTTACAGTATAAAGATGTACGTTATGAGCTTAGGCTCATTATTCGAATGTTTTTATGTTTTTTATTTTTAGTTAAGAGATTAGTGAACACCCCCTCATAGCAAGCCAAAAGGTAGCAAGAAATAAATGAGAGTTGTAGTTTCTTTTTCTTTTTTTTAACTGAAGATTAGCTAGCCAGGTGCTTACAGTGATTTGGGCTGACACTCTTAGAAACTTGCTGATTTTATAAACCTTTGGACTTTGTGTTTGCTAAGTGCTTGGTAGTTGTATGCTAAGTTACAAAGGATATTATAAATTGGACAAGATGACAAACATTTGTGTTAATTTCTAATGCTTAGTGGACGTGGTGAATGTATGGGTTATATAGGTCCTATTCTTTTTATTGGAAAATTGTCGGTGTGGGATGGGTGGCAGTGGGAAAGGGGGGAAGAAGTTGGTGGGAGTGGGTAGGAGTGATATTTTTTTTAAGTGTCGAAAAGGGAGGAAGGAGTGGGAAGAAGTGGGAAGGAGTTGAATGAAATAGGAGAGATGATGTACGCTACGTATTTTGTTTGTTTAATGTAATCTTTGATTTGTAATAGTAATTACCGATGATAAAAAAATTTTTTAGACTGAAAAAAATATTTTTCTGTGTTGATTCAGGTATGAAATATTGTTTCGTGGCTGTTGTTATCCAAAAAAAATTATAATTTTCGTTATTCGTAAAACAAATTATGGATGTAATTTTTTTCATATATTAACCAAATACAAACCAAAAAAAAAAAAATACACATATGTTCAGGCCTTGTTCTTTTCATTGGTAAATCCAAATTTACCAATCTCACCGAACTTCAATCCACATCAACCTACTTCATGAACTTCAATAAAAAAATACCAATTTCGACCAACTTCAATCAACTTCAACCTACTTTAGCCTACTTCAACCAACTTCAACCCATTTTCTACTATTTTAACTAACTTCTACCCATTATACCAAAAAAGAAATTCAATTAACTTCGACCAACTTCAATCCAATTCAATTCACTTCAACAAAAAATACTCACTTCAACCTACTTCAATCCACTTCAATTAAAAAAAATGTCCACTTCAACCCACTTTAATCTATTTCAACCAATCTAAACCAACTTCGCCCATTTACCAACCGATATTTCCTAACAAAAAGAATAGGCCCTCAGTACACGGAAAATAATTATCTGTAATTTATGTGAAGAACTTTCAATATTTTGTTACGAACGCACACGAATGAAAAAATCTACTCAAAATACACATACAACACATCTGCACTTCCTATCATGAATTACAAATAACGCCAAAAAAATTTACATGCTCCTTCATTATGCCCAAAAAACATTTGCAAATTTGGCCCCAAATTACGATGAACCAAAAACAAATCTGTTACACATATAGCAATAGCTATCCACTAGGGCTGTCAAATAGGTCAGGTCGGGTTGAAATCGTGTTCGTATCGAACTTAAATAGGTCGGGAAATCTTCGATTTAAACCTAACCTATTTATTAGACCAGTTGAAAATATTGATCTGTACCTGTTTATTTTTTAAACGGGTTGACCTGAAATTTAGCCATTAACCCATTTAATATAAATGAGTCAAGTTTACGTTATTCGGTTACCTATTTATCCACTTAACATTTCAACTAAAGTATGATTATGAAACATTATAAACCATTCTTTTAAGTCCAATATATCATCACAATGCAACCATTGTCTATAATCTGCAAGAACCATGACCCTAAAACACAGATCGATTAATTAAATCCTACTTTTTCACAATTTTCCCTCAAAAAATAAACGGTAATTGGACAAACTGGTCAACCTATTTAAAATATTTAATTAAACGGGTTAAATAGATATTTTTTCTTGTCAAAATTCTCAACCTAAACCTAACCCAATTAATTAAACGGGTTAAATATGTCAATCTATTTAATCAAACAGGTTGAAAATCTTCATCCAAACCCACTTAATTTCGTGTTCAGTTCAGGTCGGTAATTACGTCGGGTCAGCTTTTGACACCCCTACAGTTATCCACATTTTGGTGACTTATAACAAATATTTCGTAACTAATGCAAAAAAAAGCATCTGTTCCATATATAGAATCAAATCCAAAATATCTACTAGTCATAAAAACCTAACATTTGCTTAACAAAGTAGGAAAGATTATTATTTCTTCAATGCATATAACAAAAATTACATCATTTGCAATTTCCGGCACGACTAACAAATATTTTCATAACATCCAAAAAATAAATAAAACTTTTCATAATTGTTATCGGACTATTCGTGCACATAATTACATAAATTATAAAAGTTTTAAAAAATGAAAAATAATAGTTACATATAGGAGTGGGAATGAGTGGGTGAAAGTGGGTGAGACTGGGAATGAGTAGAAAGGAGTGATATTTTTTCTAAAGTGTGGGAAGATATCTAAAGGGAGGAAGGAGTGGGAGGGAGTGGGAATAAGTGGGTTGGGTCAATTAAACTATGAAAAGAACAGGGCTATAGTGTTATAGAGGGGTCCAAGTATAGTCTTGTTCATGGAACGACAGTAATGCCTCCAGTCAAAGGACTTCCGCAGCAATCATAAATAATAGGTTATTAAGTTAAGATAATCAGGTATTAGGGATTGGGGGCATTACAGTTGTAGTATCAGATCTAGGTTAGCGAATTACTGTAAGCAGTATTACGTTTGAGAGTTAGGTTGTGAGGTTTTCGGAGAATGATAATGGTAAATTGTGTTTTTTAGAAAATATATGTGTGAATGTGGCTTGCTCCCCTCTTCCTTCTGCTTTTTAGATGGATCATCCTGGGGCATCATTCGGCCCATACACCATTCAAATGATACCCTGGACCTCTGTGTTGGCTCACATTTCTCTACTACATACAGCCATGGTGGCCCACGTGTAGGACCCTTTCTCAGAGTTTCATGATGCGCTTACTCGCACACGTGGACTCCAGTGGTCTCTATCTCTTACTGCCTCATGGCATGAGTTCAGATTGTGGTACCATGATTTGATAGTTACAGGAGATCCTGGGGCTGATGGGGAGAGGCTTCATATCTTAGGAGTCTGGACTATGGTCACCAGAGAGCTGCTGTTGAGAGAGGAGTTAGAGTTGAAGGGCATTTCTTATAGGTCACTCCCGTGTATTTTTCCTACGCTTGACTTACATCCCTGATTGTTCCACCCGACCCCCTCTTGCCCAGGGATCACCACCCTCACAACCTCCAGCTCAGCAGCGACCTACCTCTTCATTGCAGGTTGGCCCAGGGGATGCTATTCATTTGTCAGAGGGTTCGGGTGCCTTTAGTGAGGTTCATGTTCGTACCAAAAATGTGTGATTTTTACAGTACCTTTCTGTCTAATTTATGCTCGACATAATTATTATTTTTAGGTTTTTATTTGATTTTATTTTATTTTACAGATATTGAATAATTCGGGAATAATGCCAGGAAAAGATGAAGCAATGCTGAAAGATGAAGGATTGGGCCAAGTTGTCTCAAACCCGGTTAGAAGTCTTTAGCCCATAGCTTTTATAGCTCGGAAAAAAAAGGCTAAAAAAAAGAAAAAAATATATAAAGCCGGTCACGTGCCCTAGGCGTGACCCGACCGTAATTCCCTCCCCCCAATTCATTTTCTCTCTCCTTCATTTCTTTCTTCTTCTCTGTCCCTTCGAATGCCCAAAGAAAATCCTCATGGTCTGCTTCCTCTTCTCCTTCTCCTTCAATGGCCCAAAATCAAAACCTTCCCAAAACTGCTATGCCTCTTTGTCTTCATCTTCCTTAACCTCAGTCTCTCTCTTCTTCATTCACTTGCATTCAACGCAAGGCTGCCCAACTACTGGCCCCTTAAATGGCGTGGAGAACGGATCGGGGGCACAGGAAGGCTATAAACCGAAGGCAGCATCAAAGGCAGGGGAGTTCAGTTTTAGTTTTAGTTTTTTTTTAAGGTTCAATTTGAGTTTTAATTTAAAAGTTTTCAGCTTAGAATTGTAGAGTTTAATTTTGCCCATGTTCGAAATTCGGGTCTGGAGCTGTTGAACTTTGTGGTTTTGAATTCCAATTATTTGGTTCAAGAATTGCAATCCTGGGCTGCTTGTTTCGCGCATTTGTTGTCTTGTTTCATTTAGGGTCAGTTGCTGTGAATTTTGGTAGTCTTCAATTTCAGTTTGTAGAGAACTTTGAGATTAATTTTTCGAATTCAATTTCGATGCTTAAAGGTTCGAATGAGGTCCAGCATTTTCTTCTTTTCGCTTGTTCTCCCTGTTCTCAGATTCAGGTGTTAGTTTAAGATTTTGGTGTTTTATTCAGGATTTATGGTAGTTCATTTGAGCAATCTGGGATTTACGGTTCCTGGATTTAGGGTTCTGGTTCGATTTTTTTGGTTTGATTTCAATTGTTGATAGAGTTCCTAGTTTGCAATTTTCATCAACTGTTGAAGCTCGGTTATGGTTCTGAGTTCCTCTGCTTAGGTTCTGATGTTGCCCTACCTGTGCCTCAGTTTTTAATTTGCTTTGTTTTCGGTAGTGGCTACACAGTTCTAGTCGTAAAGTATCTTCCATCTCTTTATCTTTAATTGATTCTAGAATGTTAAATTGTGGATTGATTCGTGGTAACTCACAACCTTGATTTGTTATTTGGATTATTGTTTTCGTTGTTTCAGTATTATGCATGGTTGTGTTCATACTCATTGACATCTCTTCATTAATTCATTTAGCTTGATTGACTAGTCGATGTCAAAATGTGAACCAACAAATTTGTGACCTAATTTCGTTCCCCATTCCTGAGGACGATACCCGTAATTTGTACAACGATAACCATACACTTGCGGAAAATCACAACAGTTCAATTGGTGGTAGGTATGCCGAATACACCTGAGTTGGTTGAGCTGAGTTCAGAGGAGGACGTGGAGCCTGATGAGGAGGAGGATGTGCATGTGCCACAGGAGCCGTTGGAGACGGAGCTAGAGGATTAGGAGGGAGGTTTCAATAATAAGGATTCAGGCATAGAGATGACTGATGCTAGCACTAACTTGGGCATGGGGGACGACGATTCTTTTGACCCTAACTACAATCTGTTTAAGGATCGTTAGAGTTTGACCTTGTTTACTTTATGTTTTAGGCTTTGATTTTTACTGGTATCTGCAGCACAGCTGGTGTAGTGTGATATTCATTTTTGCTTTGCGTGTATATTTGAAGTATATAGGTAGGCTAACCTAACTAGCTATGAAAATGTAATATGCTTTTTCTTTTTGGGTTTAGGGCAAATTTGACTAAGCAGATGATTCAAGCTAGTAGGTGTAGTAGGTTTAGGGCGGATTTGAATACTCAGATGACTCAAGTTGGCACTATGTATTGCAACATGTTTTTGATGGTCTTTATGTATATTTATATGCAATGAAAGTAGTGTTTAGGTTAAATTGTACTTTGATTTTGAGTAATTACTATTTCATCATAATATCATGCAAATCTAGATAATAATCTTTATTTATATGATTCAGTATGTTAGAGTTTATAAACAACAATATAAATAATCATGAAGGTGAAACTCAGGGTTCAGGCAACCAAGAGTGTGAGAACCTCCTGCAAAACTTTAGTGGAGCTTTAACAGTAGGTCTTTGAGTGTCCAACAATGTTGAAGGTTCGGACTATTGGAAGAATTTGGTAGTTGAGTTGATGAAAAGAATCCCCCCTGTACATCCAAAAAACCCCCTAAACCTGATAATCTGGCTAATAGGGTAGCTCAACGCAACCTTACAGTTTATGACGGAAAGCTTGACCCCATAGAACTAGAGGACTGGATTAGGGGAATTGGGAAAAATATGTGCAGTGGTTGAGGGACTTGAGCAGAAAAAGGTGAATATAAGGACTTTTTATCTAGCTGGTGAAGCAGATATCTAGTGGAGCACTGTGAAGGATAAATTACAAGGACCTGAGATTACTTAGGCTAAGCTTCTTGAGGAACTTAGGGCTAAGTTCTATCCAATCACGGTTCAACGACAAAGGGAGAACGAATTCATGGAGTTGAAGATGAGTGGTAATATCCTAACGATGCAATAAGCTAGCAAGTTCACTAAGCTGTCGAGATTGAATCTAGACTTAGTGACTTCCAAAAGGCTAAAAATAAGAGGGTTTGAGGAAGGTTTAGCTTTTTACATCCTAAACTAATTGGCTAGTCAACCAATTCAAACCTATCAGGATTTGTACGAAAGAGCTGCTGAGGTGGAGTGAGTGAAGAGTGAACTATGGGCCTTGAACCTGGGAAATCAAAAGAGGAAGTGGAATAATCGTGACAAATCAATCGAGAGTGTAGTTTAGAAGAACCTTGCTACTAGCACTACTAAGAGTCATCTAGCGACTTCAATGGAACCTTATGGAAAGTGTGGAGGACAAACCATGCTATAGCAGAGTGCCATTTAGGCGCCAACAAATGTATGTGGTATGAAAGCCCTGATTACTTGATTGCCACTTTCTCAACAAGGCAGAAGGCCATAGAAAAGGGAATTGCGAGGCCGCTACCACTGCCACGTTAGAGAACCCTACTCCCTAAATCTGCAACTGCAGGATGATCTTATGTGATGAGCAAGTAAGAAGAAAGCTTCAGTGGTACGGTTGTTACTAGAACTCTCTTTTTAAATTCAAATTCATTTTGTGTTTTACTTGATTCAGGCACTACCCATTCATTTATATCCACCCGCGCTGCATTGTGATTGAACTTAGAAAAAGATAAAGAACTATAGGATTAGTTTGCCAAATGGGCAAGTGATAGAATGTCATGTTCTTCATAAACATGTTCCTATTGTGATTGTTGAGCATGAGTTTCCTGGAAATTTGATATAGTTTGACATGTCGAAATTCGATGTAATTTTGGGAATAGACTGGTTACCACTCATGGGACAAACATAGATTGTAAGGACCTTAAAGTCACTCTAAAGGACCAAGAGGTTCGAGAAGTATGTTTTCGTGGTGAAAGACTCAGAAAAGAGTATTCTACAATTCAATTAGGAAGGCAAGTAAGCTATTAAGGTAAGGTTGTATAGGATATTTATGTTATTCCACTGAAGTTAAAGAGGAGGAGATGAAAGTAGAAGATATCCCTGTGGTTTGCGAATTTCCTAATGTCTTCCCTGAGGAGTTGCCTGGTCTAGCTCTTCAAAGGGAGATTGACTTTGAGATTAAGCTAATTCCTGGTGCATAACCTATTTCAAAAGCCCCATACAAGATGGCCCTAATAGAACTCAAAGAATTAAAAACCCAGTTAGATGAGCTACTGCAAAAGAGGTTTATTAGGCCAAGTGTATCACCTTGGTGAGCCCCAGTTTTGTTTGTGGAAGAAAAAGATGGAGCCTTAAGGTTATGTACAGATTATAGGGAGCTAAACAAGATTACCATTAAGAACAAGTACCGTTTGCCCAAAAAAAATGATATGTTTAATCAGCTGCGAGGAGCTGGGGTGTTTTCAAAGATTGATATGAGGTATGGTTATCACCATCTTAGGATTAAGCCAGAAGACATTCTTAATACAACCTTCAGGACTAGATATGGTTGTTATCAGTTTATATTGATGCCTTCTAAACTTACCAATACCCCTGCTGTATTCATGGATCTTATGAATAGAGTTTTCAGATCTTATTTGGACAAAATTATGGTGGTGTCCATAGATGACATTCTAATATCCTCCAAGGACGAGGAGGAGCATGCTAATCATTTGAGGACCATATTGTAAATTTTGAGATAGCACTAGTTATATGCTGAGTTGAAGAAGTATGAGTCTTAATTGATTGCAGTAACATTTTGGGGCATATATTTCCAAAGAAGGGATTAAAGTTGACCTCCAAAAGATAAAGGCGATTACGGAATGGCCCAGGCCCACCAATATGACAGAAGTAAGGAGTTCGCGAAAGATTTTTCCAAAATAGCATCCCTACTGACTAAGTTGTTGACGAAAATGATAAATTTAAGTGGTCAGACAATTCTGAAGAGGCGTTTCAGGAACTAAAGAGATGCTTGACCTCAACATCTGTCCTTACCTTTCCCGTAGAAAGGAAAAAGTATATTATTTACAGTGATGCTTCTAAGAATGGGTTAGGTTGTGTGCTGATACAAGGCAACAAGGTAATAGCCGATGCCTCGAGGTAAGTCAAGCCTTATAAAAAGAACTGCCCAACTCATGATGTGGAGTTAGCTGCAGTGGTTTTTTCCTTAAAAATTTAGCAACAATACCTATATGGGGTGCCATGCAAGATCTACACCTACCATTAGAGCCTAAAGTGTATCTTTATAGAAAATGAGATCAACCTAAGGCAATGATGTTTGTCGAAGTTGCTTAAGGATTATGATCTGCAAATTTAATACCATCCTAGAAAGGTAAATGTGGTAGCAAATACACTAATCAAGAAGGCCTAACGTAGTTTAAACATGATGATAGCCATGCAACCTGGCATCTCAATAGATCTTGAGAGCATGGATATTAGATGTGTGTTACTAGGGTACACAAATGGGTTGTCAGCATTAGAGGTGCAAGCTTCCATAGTAGAAGAGATTTGGGCGAGTCAAAAGGATGATGCTAAGTTAGAGAAGCTTAGATAGAATATGGCACAAGGGAAATCACCTAGGTTTATAATACATGAGGATGGAATATTGAGGTTTCAAAACAGGCTGTGTGTGCCCTATAAGGAGGAGTTGAAAAGAAAGACTTTAGAAGAAGCCTATAACACTCACTACTCAGTACACCCAGAGGCACAAAAGTGCAGAGAGATTTGAGACAATTCTTCTGGTGGGATAATATAAAGAAAGAGATAGCAGAATATGTAGATCAATGTCTAATGTGTCAAAGGGAGAAAGATGAACATTAGTGTCCAGTAAGCGGATTGAGGCCGTTAGAGATTTCTACTTGGAAATGGGATTTAATTTCAATGGATTTCGTTATGGGATTGCCCCTTTTCGATTCGAAGAAGAATGCCATTTGAGTTATTGTGGATAGACTTACCACATCTATCAATTTCATACCAATTCATGAAGTTTGAGGTGTAGAAAGACTGACACAGTTGTATGTTAAAGAAATAGTTCTATTACGTGGCATACTAAAGGACATAGTATCTGACAGAGACAAAAGGTTTCAAGCTCGGTTTTAGCAAACCCTATAGAAAGCTTTTGGAACCAAGCTAACTTTTATTAGTTCATGTCACCCTGAGACTAATCGACAGACTGAGCGAGTGAACCAAATCCTAGAGGATATGTTGATAGCATGTGTGCTTGACTTTCAGGGGAAGTAGGAACACTATCTGCCGTTAGTGGAATTCTCTTACAACAATAGCTATCAATCCACCATTGAAATGGCTCCTTTTGAAGCATTGTGTGGGGGAAAATGTAAAACACCCCTATGCTGGAGTGAGCACAATGAAGCGTTAATCATAGGGTCTGAGTTAATTCAAGAAACCACTGAGATGATAAGGAAAATTCAAGAACATATCAAAGCAGCATAAAGCTGACATAAAAGCTTTGTGGATAAAAAGAGGAGACCATTAGTGTTCTAAGTGGGAGATAAAGTGTTATTGAAGGTATCTCCAGTTAAAGGAGTGAGAATATTCAATATTAGGGGCAAACTCAGTCCTAGATATATCAGGGCTTATGAAATTATCGAGAAGCTAAACCCTGTTGCCTATAGGTTGGATTTACTAGCAGAACTTGAGCATGTGCATAATGTTTTTCACATTTCATAACTCAGAAAGTATCTTCTAGACCCGAACCATGTTATCATAGAAGAGCTTGTAGAGGCCACTGAGAATCTGGCATACGGAGAGCATCCTATACAAATTTTAGATTATAGGGTTAAACAATTCCGAAACAAAAGCATTCCTCTAGTAAAGGTTTTGTGGCCAATCATACCTTATCTGAAGCCACATGAGAAATAGAGGAAGATATGAGAAGCAAATATCCAAACCTACTTGAGGTACAACTAAAGTTTCTTTCAAATTTGCAAGTTTTGAGGGTGAAACTTATTTTCAGCGGGAAGACTGTAATGACCCAAACCTAAAATCATGCTAATTACCTTGAATTATCTTAATTATAAATTGATTCAGTTGGGTGCCACATTTCAACTTAGTATTTTATGTGTGTATATCTACATGTGCAATTATAAGTTGAATCGACAGAGTGGCCTTAAAATGAATTACGTCACATTCTCGAACAACTCATTTGTATATTAATAAATACTTGAATGATCGCAAAATAAAAATTAGCTTGATTATTAAGTGGGTAATTTTTTTTAAAAAATATATAATATAATAATAATGATAACAATAATCATTATAATAATATATAAATAAATATAGTAACGATTGCAATAATAATAATAAGGTAACTAATATATAAAAGAGCGTAAGGGGTAATAATTTAAAATGAAAATTCCTTCATCCAACTTTTACACCCAAATAGTGTACAATTTAATTCATTAATTTTAGCCAAGAATATTAACCAAAAAATATTTACATGTATATGCATTGGATGAAAAAAAAAAGTGGGACATTATTAGATTAACCTAGAACAATCTAGAGAACCAAAAATTTATCAATAAAGCGAAAGGAAAAAAATTCAAAATAATAAAACCCAAAACCCCTAAAATCTCCCCCACATACTCGACACACCCCCTCCCCTCTCTGTTCTGTTCGCTGGCCCCATTGTTCACCTCTGTTATGATGCCCGCTAGCCGTCCCCAATGGAGACAGCCTAGTTGTGTCCACCGTCGCCAAGCCACCACCACCATCTTCTCTCCTCCTTTTTACCTCCCTTTTAATTTGGTTTTGGTTGTTTTATGATTGAATTTTTGGAGTAAATGATATATTTAGTTTTAATGAGGGTTAATATCTAATTTCCTTGGATTTTTGGATGTTTTGATCGAATTGGAATGCTTGAGGTTGACGGTGAGCATGGTGGTGAGAGTTTGGAGTTGGAAGTAACTATTAAGCTTGTCTATGTTGATTTAATGGTGTTTAAATATATTTTAATCAATATGTAAAGGAAGCTAAGGAGATATCTAGGTGTTGGATGTATGTGTGATGTTGCCATGGACATGGGGATTTAGGGTTGTGGTTTGAATGAAAATATAAGCTTGATTGTGTGTTGATTTAATGGTTTTAGGTGAATTTGAGTGAATATTGAATGGAAATAGTAGGACATATATGTGTATAATTTTATGGTCTCCATGTATGTGTCATGAGTTAATTGCCCAGTGAGGATGGTAGAGAGGGGAATGGAAGGAAATATAGTAACTTTGAATATTTGAAAATTATGAGCTAAGTGAGGAGTTTAGTTGGATAACAAGGCTAGATCATCAAGATGGATGTGGTTGTAACTAATATTATGGATGATTGAGACTAAAAATGAGAAGGGAAGAAGGAAGGAATAAGTAGGTTTGGAAGTGAAAATATATGAACTTAATATGCCTAAGTGGTTTTATTTCAACAACTGAATATTTGTATGATCTAGGCTCAATTTGAACCCGAAACCTAGCCCATGACGTCACCCTAAGCCGTATCATAATCAAATAGTTTAAATCATAACGACGATTACTAATGACGTAACTATTAACGAGATGATAATAATAGTAATAATATTACTATTAATAATAATAACACCACCAGTAATAGTAGTAATAATAACCATACTAATCATAATGCTAATATTAATATGTGTAACAAAAATAATAATATTAACAAGCTTTTAATGAAGATAAGGAGGATACATAATCATAGCGCTGACGTTAACTAATACGAGACAAGTTATAACATTACGCTAACATAGCATAAGTAAATCGAACGGTATCAATCTAAAAGAAAAGAATAGAAACAAAATGGAATGGACTTATGTGGAGTAAATAGTAATAACGTCATCAATCTCAAAGGAAGTTGAACTACCTATTAAACAAGAAAGCTTAATAAACTTCCTTAAACTTGCACTAACCATGAAATTACATATTTGAAGCGTAAGCAGGGCCATCTTTATCGCTTCAAGCTGAAACAACCATTTTTCATTAAAAGGGGGAGGGAATTTCAAAGATCATGTATGTACACTACCTGTGCTCTCAAAAACTCACATGTTTATGAAATTATACAAAATTCATATAATGTTCATACAATGAATTATTTGATGCAATGTTTTGTCACCTAAACAAGTGGCCCAATTAGTTATCAATTATCAGGGTACACGCCCTTTAGTTTACCAGAGCGGCTGTAGCTCAGGCTTCCTGTTTGCCCTGGGAGGTGTACTCCTATCTCAAGATCGCTTCAGAATCAATAGGGGTCTACTTTCTGGTAGTAATCGGCAAGTCAACTGTACTCACACATGCTCTCTCTTGTTTTCAAACAAAACGTTTTGAAATGTTCGCGCCTTACTAAACTGAATACAAAATTTCTTTTACAGCATAGGGGCGTACGTTTTGAGCTTAGGCTCATTATCCAAATATTTTAATATTTTCTATTATTAAGTAAAAGATTAGTGAACAACCCTCTTTCTGGCAAGCCAAAAGGTAGCAAGAAATAAAGAGTTGCATTTTTTTTTTGGCTGAAGATTAGCTACCAGGTGCTCACAGTGATTTATAGGCTAGCACTCCTGGAAACTTACTGATTGTATAAACCTTAGGACTTTGTGTTTGCTAAGTGCTTGGTAGTTGTATGCTAAGTTTACCAAGTGTATTATAAACTGGACAAGTTGACAAACGTTTATTTTAATTTCTGATGCTTAGTGGACTTAGTGAATGTGTAGGTGATATAGTGTTATAGAGAGGTCCCAGTATAGCCTTGTTCCATCATGGAACGGCGGTAACGCGTCTAGTTAAAGGACTTCCACTGTAATCATAAACAATAAGTTATTAAATTAAGATAATTAGGTTATTAGGGATTGGGGGCGTTACAGGCATAATGGTCATTTTATCCCCAAATTAGACAATTATCGTCTTACTCTTGGGTGCTAACTCCAAGGCTGTAAATACCTCAAGTTACACCCTTTTGGCGAATCTTTGGCACTATTCATGACATGACGTCTTAACCTCATATACCAAATATAGTAAATTCTCTCGACCTTTTCTCTCATCTTTTTACCTTATCCTTTCTTGAGACTGACTTGAGTGTCGGAGGGGCCTTCCTCCAGAAAAACAATCGGGATCGAACTTCTTGTACGTCTTTAAAGAGAAAGCACATCAGCTCTCCCAGCTAAGAGACACGTCAATTGAAAGTAAGTCCGAGCTTCTCTCTCATTCATCTAGGTTTCTTTCAAAACACTTATGGTTTGCAATACAAAATTCAAGTAACAATCGAAGCTTTACAAGGCTGGGGCTATGAAAAATTAGTGAGATTAAAGCAACAAATCAGAGAGGTCAACTACTGAATTGGAATATATTCAAATCTTCCTATGTCTAAAGTCAACATACAACGTTGTAGATCTAAGCACCAAATTACTGCAAGTGGGATTATAGACTGACCACATGATTGTATGTCAAGTGCATTGCTGCTCGGTGATGACAAGTATAGAATACCCTAGGGGTAAAACAACATAAATATTTGGATTCTTAATAATTAGTCTACAAATAAGCTGTTTTCTTGTGCATAAAAAAATGAAAAGTTTTGAAAGCATTTAAAACCTAAAAATTTCAAAAATAATAGCAAAAAATGTAAAAAGCTTAGGGTTTGTGTGATTTACTAAACTGGGAGCGAGATCTTGAGCATGAGTGAGTGAGATTGTAATCAATAGGGTGGTGCATTGCCTCATAGCACAACTCTCACAATATGATTCTCTTAAGGCAGAAATATGGACTGGTGACATGATTTAAACAATTTTTAGGACCCAGCGGCAAGATTTTGCCATGTGGCAGGCACCGCTAGGTCTGAATGGCTACCATTGGGTGCTGTCTTGCATCCCAATATTAAAATCACATGTGATTATATGGTTGATTACTGCTACCAAGCTTAAAAGGGACTGGTTTGGTTGACTGCATGCAACTCAACCTATCTCTACCCCGTTTTATAAAATCTAAGAATAAAAATTACTTGATTTATATTCTTGAATTATTTCTTTCTTGAGGGAAGTCACCTTGACGCCTGTATAAATAGTGGCATGCAACCCTTATTTTACAAATCATTCACCACCTAGCAAAATTATGCTCATTTCTCCTCTTAACTTTATTCTATTCTTTGTAGGATGTCACATTAGCAAAACTCTAGCAAAATTACATCTTACTTTCCCTTCATACAAAACCTTTTCAAGACTTGGTAGTCATAAGACTCTACTAAATTCTTCGCTCAACGCAAAAGGATTCTTGTTTTTAAAAAGACTAGCCTTAACCTACCTTAATGAAGTAAGGAGGAAAGGAATCTAAGAAGCATTGTTTTGCCACTCCACTCAGATTAAGGTAGGTCATGAAGGCCCTAAACTAAAGAAAACAATTTAATTTATTGCTTTCTTTAATTCTCGCCTCTTGTAGCTTGTTCTTGTTTGACCCTTCATGATCATTTGCTTTATGCTTCACTGCTTATACATAAAACAAAATACATTCATCATAAATTGACCATCTAAATTTATTGCTTTCTTGTACATTTAAGCTTTTTTAAAGATAAAGTGCTAAAAAGTGGTCACCAAAAATATTCTTCTTAATAAATGCCTCAATAAATAAGACTAATTCATGAAAAAATACCTATTGCATGGAATTAGAAAATATAAATTTTAATACATTCATTTCTCGTAGAGGGGAATATTGAAGCTGGCGATCTAATGTTAGTTTTCACAATTCATTAGATAGTAGCTTTATCCCCGAATTCATTCTAATGGTTCGTAATTATGGAGTGATTTATGTAATCCCCATTCAGGGACCTTGGGAATTGTAATCCTATTAAAAAACCCTCCTCCTTAAAAGTCAAATACTATGTCCCTCGATTGTCACTTCAGTTTAAGGATTTGACTAAAAGAAGGAATTCACTATTTTCTATAGAATTAAAGGTTTGTACATTTCCTTTAAATGTGCTGTTGACTATAAAATCAATGCACCATTCCATCCTATCACATGTCACCATAGAACACTGTTATGAAAAAACTGACGCAATGGAATCCCCCTTGAAAGAGAGTTAGGTAGCAGAGAAGGAGAAAGGAAAGCTGGTTGAGTCTTGGGGATCCCTAAGCTCTTTCCTTTTTCTGATCGTCCCCCTAAGCCGACCACTATCGGTTTCGTGCGCTTTCAGTGGTTAATCCACTAGAGAAATATAGATAAGAGGGTGAGACTTGAAAGAAATGAATAGAATTAAAGTTTTCTTTTTCTAGTTCAAAATTTGTATCATGTAGGCATTTTGTATAATGGTCTTGGCCTTAGCAATATATAAAAGTTTATCGAGTGCCTAAAGTAAAGAACGCCCCAAGTATTCCCCAAAATCACGTAGAACTCTTTACTATAATTAGCCCTTCCTGTTTCGTTACGAGGCTGCCTCTAGGGAGAACTACTGTGTGACTTTCAACCCACACACTTTTGAAGATAAAAAGAGTCGAGTCTATTCCACTTGGACATTACGACCGTTGAGTTTATTACATGCCCTTTAGACATAGATTTAGGATCAATCCTTATGCGAATGATTGTCTTGAGTAAGTGCTAAGTGTTTCTTGTGGTGTCTTTTTGTGTGTTAAAAAAGTTCATTGTTTCAAGTGAGTCCATGTCTTTTAGCCTTTTTGATAAAAAAACTAAAGCCTTAGTTTGAATGCAAGGGGTCCTAGTGAGCAAGTTATCGACATAATTAAAAAATGGTTAGATTAATGCCAACAGTAGTTGGAATTTTGCCTAATAATGTCAACAAGGATACCATTGTAGCATAGAAATCATACCTTTTATGACGCTAAGGGTTGCAAGGTAGTTAGTAGCCCGGTACAATTATGCTGATTGTCTCTTACTCTCCCTAGTCGTCAAGGGTACCTTGAAGTTTCGGCTATGCCCATATCGATAATCTCGAGGTTGGTTTAAGGTTCTCTTTTCCTTTTCCCACCACTTTTCTAAAATCAAACTCTTATGGCACCACAAAAAAAGATTTTCCATCCTTTTTTCTGAAAAATCTCGATTTTATAGCTTATGAAGGCAAAATGGGCACTTGGAACAACGTCAACAACAATTGTCATGTGGAAGGTGGTGATGCTACTAAATAAATTGCAACCCTTATGGATGATTTCATAGCTTAGATGGAAATTTGACTTGAGGCTAAATTTGATGAGCAACAAAACCTCATAAGTGACCTTACCAAAAAGAGGCACAAACTTGAGGCTCTTAAAGAGGAGGATCCATCAGCAATGAATAAAATGATAAACAAGTTGTAGTAGCTCTTAAGAGGCTCTCAGCTATTTAGGAATTAATTTATAAACCTAGGCCTTTATGATCCCATATGAAAAGGGAAATTGACTACCAAGTTTTCCCTTCTTAGAAACATGAAATTCATAGGCCTTGGGAACTCGTCCTCTTATTTGAAGAACATTGATGTTATGAGCCAAAGGCATAGACAAGGCCCTTTTTCCTCGAGTATTTCCTCTTACTTTAGGAGAGATGACGAGTAGTTAGTTTCACTTTCTTGAGCCACTAAAGGTCAGCAATTAGCAAACTTTAACCAAGGAATTATTGTCGCAATATTCTTATAATACGAAGCTACCTACCAGACTCAGTGACTTAAGACTTCTAAAGCAAAGGGAGAAAGAAAGTTTATGACTTTGTAGACTGCTGAATGGCAAAATCATCCTTGATGCTAAGTGATCCCAAGGAGCAAGAACATATTCATATGGTAATTAGAAGCCTATCTCCCAATTATCATCGACATCTATGGTTTCAACCTTTGAACACATTCATACAACTACATGATGTGGGGATGTTGGTAGAAAAAGATATACAAAAAGGCTTAAAGAATGCCTATCAAGGGAATAAGAGCACCTTTAGAGATAAGAAGGTAGCCAGTACCTTTAACACCAAAGTAATAAATAAGGTCAATGTGGTAGAGTCCTTCAAACTTCGCCGCTTATATAGGGACTTGACCTTGCTTAGAATGAAGCTCATAGAAGCCCTAAAAACGGTGAAAAGGTAACGACTTCTAAAGCTTGTGGGGCTTACACCTCAAGGAAAAAAGAAGTAAAAAATATGATATCAGTACATACTGCAACTATTACAGTGAAAAAGGAATCCCACTGATCAATACAAGGCATTAAAGCATGCCATACAAGATGTGATAGATGATGGGCCAAGCTCAATAATTGAGCTAACCCATTGAGTCCCCTATGATTTTTACTGTAGAATAAGAATTTGACCCTTTATCCCTCATTGGGGACAAAGTTAACGGAATATGGGGAGATGATCAAGAAGACACTTGGATAACCCCCTCATCCCAATTGAAACAACACAGGTGAAATGGGATAAAGTTGAGGAAGTCCAACATCTTACATGTAATGGGAGCCATTATAAACACCCCTGCTTGATTTAAGAAGGGGAACACCCAAGTCCAACCATGCCTCAACAGCCATAGGAAGACCCCATCCTTTCCATGTTGAAGAAGACAAAGGATGGCATTACCATATTAAAGCTTCTAGCTTTCTCTCTAGACCATTGAGAGACAGTTTTAAAGGCATTTGCAGAGATGTAGATCCTTGTACAGATTATCCATAAGGAATTAAACGACTTCTTTATAACTAAGAAGTCCCCTTTCGCTATGACTTTTGATGATATAGACCTCTAGCTCGAAGTAATAAAACATAAGAGGGCCCTAATCTGTAACATGCAAAAACAAGTTCATACCCATGATCTTAATAGATAACAGGTAATCAGTTAACATACAGTTATTGAGAATGATGAAGAAATTGGGCACAATAGAATTAGACATGGCCCCTTCAACCCAAGGCTTACAAGGTATCAGAGATCGTTTTTGGATTGTCTACCTCAACATAACTGTTAAGGAATAGAAAGAAAGGTCACCTTTCAGGTGATAGACATCCAGGCTATCTTCAACTTCATGCTTAGTTGCTTATGGTTGTGTGACCAAAAAGGCGGTGCCCTTGATCATATATCAGGAAGTCAAAATGATAGTTAGAGGGGCCATAGTGACCATGAATACTAATTCAATGATTATTACTATAAAAAAGCTCCAATTCTAAAGGTTGACCACGATGACGATGATGTGGAAATTTAGGGCTTTGTAGCCGATGAATGCGCCATCATTGACTCAAAAGATGAAGTCTCGTTTGACTTCAATCCCTTCTCTAATAAGAAGGTGAATGTTATGAGGAGGAATATAGGCTACTTGCCCAAAACCTATCTAAGGAAAAGGTTGAGAATGCTTACTTGTCTTCCCAAGGTGAATCCTTTAGCTTACCATTTTGGCCTAGGCTATGGGCTACATGCCACATTTGGTGAGAGTCCACTTGGGGTTCAAAATCTTTTATGATTGTACTGTCTCAGATGAAGAGGTGTATTTTGTTAGAAACACTTAGTTTAAGACCGACTGGGCCAATGAGGCAAGCCAAGATTACTTCAAGTTTCTATTCAGGGTAGAGAAAAGGAAGTGTGAAGATCTAGGATAGGTGTTAGTGGCTAAACACTAAGGTTTTGATCCCACATAAATGACCACCGATGCCCTTGAAAGAAGATGCACTAAAATGATGTGGACCACCCATAACAAGAAGAAGCAGGTCAAGCTGGCTGTTGGAAAGACTGAGGGCCTTATTGCCTAACCTAATCAAGACTTTAGTTCTGAACCAAAACCCTTTTTTGTGCACGAGTGCTGAAACTAATGCACTTATTCAAAATTTCAATAAAATGAGTCTTCTCAGGTATGGTTGTTGTGTTTGCACTAATGAAGAATTTAACCCCCTAAAATGCATGATGATTAATGAACAAAAAAAAAAAAAAATGCTGTCCTTGAAGAAACTAAAATAATACATGTTAGAACTATCAGAGAACCAAATGATCTCAAGTTGAGTTCATCCTTGACTCATGAGAAGGAAAAGTAATTCACTCATCTCTTAAATAATTTAAGGATGTTTTGCATAGTCCTACAAAAACATGCCTGAAATGGATCGAGGAATCACCTGGCATGTAATTTTATTATATCTAGATGTGAAGGTTGTCAAGTAGAAACTTTGCCAAATGAAATCTGAGTGGGCCTTAAAAATGAAAGAGGAAGTACAAAAACAATTAGATGTTGGTTTGCTAAGGGTGACCAATTGTCTCGAATACGTACCTAACATTATTCCGGTGCCTAAGAAAGACAAATGATTTCGCATGTGCGTGGTAAATAAGGCAAGTCCAAAGAATGACTTTCCTTTACCCACATCAAGTTGTTAACAGGTAATACATTGGGACATCGCCTGTTGTCATTCATGGATAGTTATGTTAGATATAACTAAATTAAAATGGCTGAAGAGGATCAAGAAAAACTAGTTTCATCACCAATCATGCAATTTTTACTACAACATGATGTCTTTTGGCCTAATAAATGTCGAGGCCATCTATCAAAGAACGACCCAAACCTGGTTGCATGACATGATGTACAAGAAGGTGGAGGTTTTGTATAGGTGACATGATCACCAAGTTAAAGAATTGGGAAGGACATGTCCTTCCTCTCAAAAAATTCTTCAAAAGACTATGAAAATATAACATGATTAAACCAATAATGATGTACTTTCTGGGTCACTTTAGGAAAGCTTTTAGGGTATGCAGTTAACTTAATAAGAATCAAGGCTAATCCATCCCAGATTAAGGCTATTACTGAAATGCCACCTCGTAACATGGAGAGAAAATCTAAGGTATTCTCAGGCTTTTGCAATTCATTAGTTGTTTCGTCTCAAAATTAACTACGATAGTTGAACCAATACCTAAGAAATTTGGGAAAACTTTGCAGATAGAATGGGATGGACATTGTCAAAAGGCTTTTGAACAATAATAGAATATCTAGCGAGCCCATCGGTTCTACAGCCACTGGAAGAAGGTATGTTGCTTTATCTATCAACAAACAAAATAACAATGGGCACAAGGCTAGCTAAAGAAAATGAAGGAACAGAAAATTTCGTATATTACTTTAGCAAGAGAATCCTTTTTACGAGGTTTGGTATACAAAAATTAAAAAGATGTGTCTAGCCCTTGTATAGGGTACCAAAAAGTTAAGGCACCTCATGCTTAAAAACAAAGAAGATGTTATACCCAAAGTGGATCCATGACAACATATTATATCTCAACCCATTTTGCATGAGAGGATTTTATGATGGATGGTACTACTCTCTAGATTCCATCCAGAATTTCAAGCTCAAAAATCCATTAAAAGAAGAGTAGTATCAGATATTCTAGCTGACCATCTTGTATATTAAGAGGAAGAAAATTATGATATTCCTGGTGAAGATATCTTCTTAATCAAGGATGATATGTAACACCGCCAATCCTTAATGCCTGGTTATTCTAACTTAATTACTTATTTGTCTATGGTTGTGGTGAACGTCTTTTGATAGAGGCATTACTACCGTTCTCTAACGAAACAAGGCTACCTCGAACTTTGATTCCTTCCTTAGAAACTACAGGCCCCAAAAATGTCAATTCAGTTAGCCAAAACTCACACTTCTTCAATTTAGCATGTACATTGTGTTCCCTTAAGGTTTGTAACACAATCTTTAAATGATTAGCATGCTCCCCTTTGTCCCTGGAGTACACTAGGATGTCATCTATAAATACCATTACCAATTTGTCCTAATAAGGTCTGCAAACTCTATTCATAAGCTCCATGAAAGCGGTAGGAGTATCGGTAAGTCCAAAAGGCATCATTGTAAACTCATAATGGTCATATCTAGTTTTAAAGGCAATTTGGGAATATTGTCTAACTTAATTCTAAGTTGGTGGTACCAGACCTCAACTCAATATTTGAAAACACCTCAGCTCTTTGCAATTGATCAAAATGATTATTTATTTGGGGCAAAGGAATCTTGTTTTTAATGTTAGTTTTGTTTAACTCCCTGTAATCTATACACAATGTTAAAGGTCCATCCTTTTTCTTCAGAAATAGAACTGGGGCTCCTTAGGGTGACACGCTGGGCTTAGTAACCCTTTTTGCAGCAACTTATCTAGCTGGATTTTCAACTCTTTGAGCTCTATTAGGGCCATTCTATATGGAGATTTTTAGAAATAGGTTGTGCACTAAGAATTAGCTTAATCTCAAAATCAATATCCCTTTGAGGAGGTAGACCAGACAGCTCCTCAAGGCAGACATAAGGAAATTCGCAAACCACAGGGATATCTTCTAATTTCATCTCCTCCTCTTTAACTTTGCTGGCATAACATAAATATACTATACACCCTTGCCTTAATAGCTTCTCTCCATAATTGAAATTATAAAATATTCTTTCCCAAGTCTTTGACCATAGAAACATACTTCTTGACCTTGGTCTTTTAGAGTGACTTTGAGGTCCTTACAATCTACGTTTACCCTATAAGTAGTCAACAAGTCGATTTCCAAGATTATATCGAATTCTGACATATCAAACTGGATCAAATTCCCGGGGAACTCATGCTTATTAATCACAATAGGAACATGCTTATAAAGAATAGGACACTCTACCACTTGCCCATTTGGTAAACTAACCTATAGTTGGCCCGTACTTTATCTTTTTCCAAGTTCAATTGCAATGTAGTTCAGTTGGATATACGAACGGTAGCACCCAAGTTAATGAAAATACAAAATGGCTTTGGATTTAAAAAGAGAGCTCTAGTAACAACCATACCAAAAACTGTAACTTCCTTCTTGCTCATCACGTAAGTTCATTCTGCCATTGCAGGTTTAGAGGGTCGAGTTCCCTAGTGTGGTGGTGGCATGGGTCTTGCAGCTTCCTTTTCTACAGCCTTGTGCTTTCTAGGAAAGGTGGCAATCGAATGATCAGGGCTTTCACACGACATGCATTTGTTAACACCTACACCGCACTCGGCTGTAGCATAGTTTGTTCGACCACACTTTGCACAAAGTCCTGTTAAAGCCGTTGGACGACCCTTAGTAGGGCCAACATTCTGCTTCTTTTGAGCTACGCTTGCCTAATGTCCCGTGATCGTTCCACTTCTTCTTTTGATTTCCTGGATTCAAAACCCTCAACTCGCCCTTTACTCGTTCCACCTCAACAACTTATTCGTACAACTCTTGATAGGTTTGAATTGATTAACCAGTAACCTGATTCCAAATATAAAAAGCTAAACCTTCTTCAAACCTTCTCATTTTCATCCCTTCAGTAACTACAAAATCTGGGGCGAATCTTGATAACTTGATGAATTTGTTGGCCTATTGCATCATTGTCATGTTACACTCATCTTCAACCTTTCCCCTTTTGACACAGAACTGTGATTGGATAGAACTTAGCCCTAAGCTCTTCGAGAAACTTAGCCTAAGTAAGATCAAGTCTTTGTAACTTATCCTTTACAATGCTCTACCAAATATGTACTTCACCAGTAAAATAAAAAGTTCCTATGTTCACTTTTTTCTCCTCAGCCACTTCAACTACTGCAAATGTCTTCTCCATTCCCCTAATCCAGTTGTTAACCTTGTCGAGAGCTACAAATTTAACCACTACTTCGGTTATTAAATACTTTTTATAGCATAGGGAAGTAGAGATCGATCCACGGGAAAAGATTATTTTAAAAAGGCTAGCTTAACCCTAAATGATCTTATTAATCCAATTTATTAAATCTAATCTTAATAATTCTAAAATAATTAAAATCTAATGAATAAAAATCTGGAAAAAAAAACCCAATGATGCTCCTAAATATTTGGATTACATTCTGGAAAGAAAACAGTAAAAAGGTTTCCTAAATAATCTAGCAAAATAAAAACAGAAGAGTAACTGAAATTCTAATTAAAAATCAGAACAACAAATAATAATCAGAAAATAAATATTAAAAATGTCAAGCAATAACCTAAAATATTATTATTCAGGTATATGAGCTCATAACTCCTCAATTGTATCCAAATAATTTCAGAAAAATCGAATCAGAAAATTACCACAGAATATCAATGCAGAATATTAAATCTGAAATTAGAAATAAAATAATCTGCATAAATATAAATACGAAAATAATCACAAAAGTTACCCTAATTCTAGGACACAATTATATGGACTTAACAATACCTAATATTCGTGAATTAACAATTAAAATCGAAATTTTCAGAATTAATAACCTAAAAACCTGCACATATCCAATTCACAAAATAATTCCAAAAAATTATCAAATAACTTCCAAAAATTACAGAATTAAATATGGGCAGACTAGGACACTAAATAAACTCTTGGGACTGATAAAATTCGAAAAATAACAAAAATAACTATTTTTAGTCTAATTTCTAACAAACCGATAATTAAACACTAAAACTGAATAGAAATCAATCTAAAATTATAACCACTCTAAAAATCAAAATCTAAACTATCTAAAATTACCTAGACACTCTTGAAAGACTACACTTTTTGGGGGGTTCGATTGAAATTATATTGAAGCTAATAAAAATAGAACAAACTAATCAAATTAACTTTAAGCAGCAAATAATGATCAAAAATTGTCAAATTTATGAAGGATACTTAGTCTAATCTCAATCCACCGTACAAATTAATATTTACCATTAACACACAAGTTAATTTCATTCATGAGTTAAACTATAGAAGATATCCACCAGCGGTTCTTCCCAATTTTTCCTTAGATTCTAGTTTAATTAGGTCCAGCCCTAATATAAACCCTACTAATTTTGATAACCCTCACACCAGCGCAAAAATTTAATCAAACTAGAGCATTAAGAATTAGAAAAACATAATTTAATACTTTGTAATCAATTTACCAGCAAATCGATTTAACAAAGATCCAAAGTGATTATCTAATTAAAAGAGATGGGTTTGAGCCATCTATGATTAATTAGGGCGATACCTAAGCATAAAAGACTATAACTTTTACGTATTATAGTCTTCTAAACTATCAATCGAAATTGTATTAAACTAACTAGCATGCATTCTAATTAATTTAACACGAATATCATAAACGATAAACGCTAATCGCTATAGAATCATGAATATGAATCAACTAGGCAATAAAGCATAAAACTTGTTTCAAAATAGTAAATTTAGCATGGTTTCAAGAAGATTATACTAAGTAAAAAGGAATTACTCACTCATATTAAAAATAAAATCACAAAATTCACCCAAATAAATCATGTTTAATAATCAACAAAACAAACACAGAAAAAAATGAAATAAAATAAACTAAAATAAAATAGAGCACCCCTACTTTGATGATGATGGTAATGAATTATGATGATGAGGTGAGGAGATGAGGGATATGTCGTGGAGTGTATGGAGGTGATGATGGGATGATTATGTGATGTGCGGGTGGATTATCAAGAAGGCCGTGTGATTGAGAGAGTAGATGAGATGGTGATGATTGTTGGGCTGAAGGTGAGGCTTGGCCGCCGTGGGTGATGATCCTTATGGTGATGGTGATGATGATATATGTAGGGAAGAAATGAGGGGTGTGATTAGGGTTAGTAATTAGGATTGCCTTCTTCCTTTCTTCCTTAAACTTCTTCTCTCTCAAGACTTCTAGCTCTTCTCCAACTCTTGAAATCCTAGCCCAAACAATATCTTCATAATTATCCTTATTTGGATCGCCTTCTGCCCAAGTATGTAAAACCCAAGCCTCAACGATTCGTCATCTCCTCTTTATTAATACAATGCCTAACCTGAAAAATATATAAATTAAAATAAATAAGACGAAATAAAATATATTATATAATCGAAATAATTATTAAAATAATGCATGATTTTTGGCTTAACAAATTCCCCCACACTTAGACTTTGGACGTTCTCGTGCAAAGAAATCTTAGACTCGACCTAAACCCTACCCTCTTTATTCCTTATAAAGTCATGCATAACTATGATGCTCATAATAGGCCTTGACTTACTTTAAAAATAGTTTTATAGAAAATTAATTAGTTTTTCCTGTTATAAGTGAATAACTACTAGATATCTAACTACCATCAAAGAGTTTATTCATCAACCTCACAATATTTCCATAATGAAGTAACAAGATCAATAATTACCCATCTCTTCTGATTATGCATAAACCGATCAAGAGGTCTAAAAAAGTTAAGATAGAATAATTTAGGCATGGTATGGCTATAGAGACTATAGAATTAGATAGAATAACTCATTGAATTGATTCTAAACTTACCTCGTACTTATTTCTCTTTCATTTTTTTTTCAAATTCCACTTGCGCACATATTCGAGGCCCATATAGGGTCTTAGAAATTAAACACTCCATGTCAAACACTCATTCGAATAGAGGTGTTGGAGCAAACATTTTATTTTTATCACTACTTTTATTTATTTTATTAACTCACTGGTATGGGAAGCAAGTTTTCTAGTGGCAATATTGCCTCAAAGGGTGGCACGCAGTAGCGCATGCCTCAAAGGAGTACTTGTCATTCCCGACTTTGACTCCTTTTTTTTTTTTGAAGTTATTCTACTAATTCAATAGTCTAGGAAATGAATAGGTCATTTTATTGCCTCTGTACGACTATATAGCATGATAAAATAAGATGAATAATTATGGCAGTTACTCATTAAAGAGATAAATGAGAATCAACTCAATCTTCTCTGAAAGACAGCTAGCATGCTTAGAAGTCTTCACTCATAAAAGAATAAACTATAAAATAGCTAAGAAAATTAAAAAAAATTTTTAAACAAGCAAGCCTAACATAAACTCATATCATGTATTATTTATAAGAAAAAAGTTTTTCAAAATAAATACTACAGGAATTAAATGCAGGATGCACCCCCCATACTTAATTCATTCATTGTCCCTAATGCATGCTAAAAGATAGAAATAATGAAAATCATAACAAAATTAAATAGGTACTTTCCTAAAAACGTTGGGATTGGGTTGCCTCCCAACCAGCGCCTTCGTTTATAGTCATTAGCTTGACTTCATGAAACTCCTGGATCCTCTAGTTGGATCTCTTCTAATAAATCATCATTAATCTGATATCGCATTTTTTGAAACTTAGCCTCTTTAATCTTAGGACTTACTGATTTAGGACAACCTTCTTTGCTTATATCTACTAATGTTTGCTCATTGTCCTGTCCAATTTCCTTACCACTCCTTAATCTCGGGCAATCTGCAAAAATTAAAATAAAAACAATAAAAGTAGTAAAATTAGATAGAAGTAACTAGCAATTTTATTTCCTTTCCCCGACAACGGCGCTAAAATTTGTTAAGCTTATCAAGAGCTATAAATTTAACAACTACTTCGGTTATTAAATACTTTTTATAGAATAGGAAAGTAGAGATCGATCCACGAGGAAAGATTGTTTTAAAAAGGCTGCTAATCCTAAATGATCTTATTAATCCAATTTATTAAATCTAATCTTAATAATTCTAAAATAATTAAAATCTAATGAATAAAAATCTGGAAAAAAAAACCCCAATGATGCTCCTAAATATTTGGATTATATTCTGGAAAGCAAACAGTAAAAAGCTTTCCTAAAAAATCTAGCAAAATAAAAACAGAAGAGTAACTGAAATTCTAATTAAAAATCAGAATAGCAAATCATAATCAGAAAATAAATATTAAAAATGTCAAATAGTAACCTAAAATATTATTCTTCAGGTATATGAGCTTATAACTCCTTAGTTGTATCCAAATAATTTCAGAAAAATCGAATCAGAAAATTACCACAGAATATCAATGCAGAATATTAAATCTGAAATTAGAAATAAAATAATCTACATAAATATAAATACAAAAATAATCACAAAAGTTACCCTAATTCTAGGACACAATTTTATGGACTTAACAATGCCTAATATTCGTGAATTAACAATTAAAATCGAAATTTTCAGAATTAATAACCTAAAAACCTGCACATATCCATTTCACAAAATAATTCAGAAAAATTATCAAATAACTTCCAAAAATTACGGAATTAAATATGGGCAGACTAGGACACTAAATAAACTCTAGGAACTGATAAAAATCGAAAAAGAACAAAAATAACTATTTTTAGTCTAATTTCTAACAAACCGGTAATTAAATACTAAAACTGAATATAAATCAATCTAAAATTATAACCACTGTAAAAATCAAAATCTAAACTATCGAAAATTACCTAGACACTCCTAAAAGCCTATACTTTTTGGGGGGGGGTTCGATTGAAATTATATTGAAGCTAATAAAAACAGAACAAACTAATCAAATTAACTCTAAGTAACAAATAATGATCAAAAATTGTCAAATTTATGAAGGATACTTAGTATAATCTCAATCCGCCATACAAATTAATATTTATCATTAACACACAAGTTAATTTCATTCATGAGTTAAACTGTAGAAGACATCCACCAGCGGTTCTTCCCAATTTTTTCCTAGATTCTAGTTTAATTAAGTCCAGCCCTAATATAAACCTTACTAGTTTTGATAACCCTCACACTAGCGCAAGAATTCAATCAAACTAGAGCATTAAGAATTAGAAAGACATCATTTAATACTTTGTAACTAATTTACTAACAAATCGATTTAACAAAGATTTAAAGCGATTACCTAATTAAAAGAGATGGGTTTGAGCAATCCATGATTCATTATGGTGATACCTAAGAATAAAAGACTATAACTTTTACGTATTATAGTCTTCTAAACTATCAATCGAAATTGTATTAAACTGACTAGAATGCATTCTAATTAATTTAACACGAATATCATAAACGATAAATACTAATCGCTATAGAATCATGAATATGAATCAACTAGGCAATAAAGCATAAAACTTATTTCAAAATAGTAAATTTAGCATGGCTTCAAGAAGATTATACTAAGTAAAAAGGAGTTACTCACTCATATTAAAAATAAAATCACAAAATTCACCCAAATAAATCATGTTTAATAATCAACTAAACAAACAAAAAAAAAAAAAAATAAACTAAAATAAAATAGAGCACCCCTACTTTGATGATGAGGGTAATGAATTATGATGATGAGGTGAGGAGATGAGGGATATGTCGTGGAGTGTATGGAGGTGATGATGGGATGATTATGTGATGTGTGGGTGGATTATCAAGAAGGCCATGTGATTGAGATGGTAGATGAGATGGTGATGATTGTTGGGCTGAAGGTGAGGCTTGGCTGCCGTGGGTGATGATCTTTATGGTGATGGTGATGATGATATATATAGGGAAGAAAGGAGGGGTGTGATTAGGGTTGGTAATTAGGATTTCCTTCTTCCTTTCTTTCTTAAACATCTTCTCCCTCAAGACTTCTAGCTCTTCTCCAACTCTTGAAATTCTAACCCAAATAATATCTTCATAATTATCCCTATTTGAACCGTCTTCTGCCCAAGTCTGTAAAACCCGAGCCTCAATGACTCGTCTTCTCCTCTTTATTAAAACAATGCCTAACCTGAAAAATATATAAATTAAAGTAAATTAGACGAAATAAAATATATAATATAATCAAAATAATTATTAAAACAATGCATAATTTTTGGCTTAACACCAGTCTTCCAGCTCTATGGGATCAAATTTCCTGTCACAAACATTAGGGTTGCATCAAGCCACCTTATCAGCCAGCTTATCAGATTTAGGAGGTTTTATGGAGGTATAGGGGAGATTCTTTTAATCATCTCTGCTAACAAAATTTTCCAGTAATCTAGACCTCCCATATTCCTAGAAACTTCCAAAGCTATCGTTGGATCCCCCACTAGAGTTTTGCTAGGGGTTCTCGCTTGCTTGGCTGCCTAAACCCATAGTCGGGTGAGTCTTACCTTTATTGCTATTCAAATTGTTGTTTACCGAATCTAACATATTGAATCACATGAACAAAGTTTATTTTCTAAATTTGCATGACATTATGATAAAGCAGTAATCATTAAAATCAAAGCACAACTCAACTGGAACATTACTTTGATTGCATATACATATATAAGGTCACCCTACCAACTTGAGTCATCTGCCTAGTCAAGTCCACCCCAAACCCAGGAAGAAAAGGAGAACTACATCACTGCACCTGGTTAGGTTAGCCTGTCCATATACATCATATTTACTGCGGAAAAAGAATATCACCATATGCTAGTTGTACAACACATTCTAGCAAAATCGAAGCTTCAAACAAGAAAAGAGCATGGCCAACCCTGGCGATCCTGAGATGGATCATAATTAGGATCGGAGAAATGGCCGTCCTCCTCACCCGTGGCACTTTTACCATCAGTCATCTCTATGTATGAATCCTCCTTGAACGTCCTGTTGCTCACAGTGATTCGCAAACCTGGCTCTAATACTACAACTATAACGCCCCCAATCCCTGATGCCTGATTATTCTAACTTAATTACTTATTTGTTTATGGTTGCAGTGGAAGTCTTTTTACTGGAGGCGTAACCGCCATTCCATGACTGAACAAGGCTACCTAGAACTATCTGCAACACTGTGTTACTCACACAGTCACCAGATTTGCTAAACATTGGAACAGAACATACATATGGTAACTTGTTCAGTTTATAATATACATGAAAACTTAGCGTACCAATAACAAGCACCAACCATCCCAAAGTCCAAAAGAATGTACAGTTAGCAAGTTCCTAGGAGTGCTAGCCTATGAATCACCGTGAGCACCTGGCTAGCGAATCTTTAGCAAAAGAAACTGCATCTCTCGTTTATTTCTTGCTACCTTCTGACCTATCAGGATGAGGACTATTCACTGATCCCTTACCTAAAACAAAAAACATAAAAACATTCCAATAATGATACAAAGCTTAGCACGCACATCCCTATACTGTAAAATAAGCTTTGCATTCAATTAGTTAGTCGCTCGCATGTCAAAACATTTTGTTTTGCAAACAGGAGAGGGAATGTCCAAGTAAAGTTGATTTGCCGGTTATTATCTAGAAGTGGACCCCGATTGACATCTGATGCGATCTTGAGATAGATGCACACCTGCCAGGCTTATCGGGAAGACTGAGTTACAGCCGCACAGGTAAATTGAGGGGCATAAGCCCTGATGATTGATAATTAATGGAGCCACTTACTTAGGTGACAAAACATTGTGTCAAATGATTCATTATATGAACACTATATTGATTTGTATAGTATGAGAAACATGTGAATTTTCGAGGAGCATATGTAATGTACGCACCTGATCTTTGAGAGCCTCTCTCCTTATTAGTGAAAATTATTTGCTGGCAGTTTAAAGCAACAGAGGTGGCCTAACTTTTACTTTAAATATGCAATTTTTACAATTAGTGCGAGATTAAGAAGTTTTATTAAATTTCCTGACTTAATGAATAATTTAAATTCCCTCCACCTCTCTTTCAATTATTAGTACGACAATTGTTGTTAACTTAACTTGGTTTTATCTTATTTTTGTTTTCGTTCTGCTCTTTCATACTGCTACCTTTCGTTTAATGGGTGTTATAATAGTGCTGTGACTCGTTCAAATTATTATTATATGCTCGTTAATGTCATTATTTCATCATACTTGTTAGTATTAACGCCACTATTTATTATTATCATCATTATTATCAATATTGCTAGTACTACTACTACTATTATTAGTTATAGTAGTGTGGTCTATTATTAAAAGTTTACTAATATTAACACTTCTCTCGCACTTGTTGGTATAACAATCTCATTAATAGTGTTATTATTAGAATTATGGTTATTTTCTTGTTGTGGCAATTGTTATTGTTTTAGTTAGTATTACTTTTTTTAACAGCATATCATTATTAGCCGTAACTACACTTTGGATAGGCCGGTCGCGGCTTAAGTTAGTGCCATCATGGGCTTGGTTTCGGGTTCACATCGAGAGGCATTCGCTTGCCTATTTCCTTGTTAGCTCTAGTCATGCTCATTAGCTGAAACAAACCATATAGGCATATTAGGCTAATCAATTTCAAGCTCCCAAACTACTTATTCCATCCTTTTCTTTCATCCCCTCATGTTATACTACCCTCCTAGCCATTCCTTTAAACAAAATATTTCTAATCAAAATTTCAATACTCCTAAATTGGGCCACTGATCCATATTACTTCAAAGTTATTAACACCACTAGCGAAATAAACACTCCCTCATCATCCTAATTTTGTAACCTAATTAAGCATCATATTTAGCTCAAAATTTCCAAAACATTCAAGGTTATTCCATTTCCTTCTCTTCCTCTCCTCCACCATCTTCACTTGACAACCAAGCTCATGGCATACATCCATACAACCACCTCATATATATATATATATATATATATATATATATATATATATATATATATATATATATATATGTATGTATATGTATGTGTATGTGTGTGTGTGTGCGCATATATATATATATATATATATATATATATATATATATATATATATATATATATATATATATATATATATATATATATATGTATATATATATATATATATATATATATATATATATATATATATATATATATATATATACATAATATATATATATATATATATATATATATATATATATATATATATATATATATATATATGCATTTTATTATCACAACAATTCATTTAAACATTAGCAAAGCAACATAATTAAACTTAATCTTCATCCAAGCATGTAAGTCCTAAATCCCTATGCCTATGACAACAACACACCTCTAACACTTATATATCCCATTAATTTTATTCAAATATTCATTAAAATCTATTTAAACACCCCTGAATCAATATAACCAAGCCTAAATTTACTTTCACATTCCAAACCCTTACCATCATGATCATCCTCAACCTCAAACACTCCAGTTCAATCAAAACATCAAGAACAATCCAAGGAAATTACATATTAATATTCACCAAAGCTAATTACATCACTACTATAAAAAATTTTAGCTATAAAACAATTAAACCCAAATTAAAAGAGAGATTATGGCTTAACCTTTATTCCACCCACTTGAACACTTAAAGAAGGTGAAGAGGGGAAGCCGGCAGGCACAGCGGCGACCGGCGATGAGCCGGCAGTGTTCAGGCAACTGGGTAGCGGCAGTGAGGCAGTAAGGCAAGCAGAGGATAGGGGTTTGCTGTGCCGGCGGGTGGCTAGGGCTTTCGGGAAATTGGGGGCTATTGGGGGCAGATTCATTTAAGTTAAGTTTCTTAACTTTTTGTTTTGTTTTTTTTTTCTTATATCGTTTCCCCCCGTTTTCTTCTTCTGTAGATTACTAATTCTAAAGTTGTCTAGAATTTTTTTCCTGATTTTGATTTTGAATTTTTAACTTTATTTTTGTTATTATTATTTGCTCTTAATGCACATATGTATTTTTGGGCTAAAATTGTTAGCTGGATTTATGGGTTAATTATCTTACACCATTAAGGGTAGAATTTGAAAAAGAAGAGTTTGATATTTCATTTATCACTCATTTTACTCTTATATACATATCATGCCTTATTATTATTGCTGCTTCGTTGTTATGTCTATCCATATGTGTATATCCCAACCTTACCCATTTAATAATTACGCTAAGTTTTTTTTTGTTTTTGCTATCGTTCAAATATTTATTATTATTTGAGTGGATTGTTTAGGAGTGTAATGAAATTCATTTTGATACCACTCTGCCGTTTAACCTGTAATTACGTAATTAGTAATACACATATATGAAATACTAAATTAAAATACGCGCCCAACTTAATTAATTTCTAATTAAGATAATTCAAGATAATTTGCCAGATTTTGAGTTTGGGTCATTATAGCCTTCCCTTCTTAAAATAAGTTTCGTCCTTGAAACTTGCAAATTCAAAAGTAACCTTGGGTTTACCTAAAACAGGTATGGGTATTTCCTTCTCATGTCTTCCTCTATCTCCCATGTAGCTTCAGATGAAGTATGATTGACCCACAAAACCTTTACTAGAGGAATGCTTTTGTTCGGAGCTATTTAACTCTATAGCCTATTATTTGTGTAGTTCTTCGCGCACTCGATTTTTAGTGACCTCTACAGGTTCTACTATGATGACATGATTTGGATCAGATACATACTTTCAGAGTTGTGAAATGTAAAAAATATTATGCATGTGCTCAAGTTCGGCTAGTAAATCCAACCTATTTTCCACAAGGTGTAACTTCTCAATGCTTTTATAAGGGCCAATATATTTAGGGCTTAATTTACCCTTGATATTGAACCTTCTCACTCCTTTCACTGGAGATACCTTCAAGAACACTTTATCTCTCACTTAGAACTCTAGTGGTCTCCTCCTTTTATCCGCGTAGCTTTTCTGGCAGCTTTGGGCCGCTTTGATATGTTCTCAAATTTTCCCTATAGTTTCAATGGTCTCCTGACTCAACTCAGGCCCTATGGTTAATACTTCATCGAGCTCATTCCAGCACAGTGGTGTTATGCCCTTCCTCCTGTACAGTGCTTTAAAAGGGGCCATTTTAATGGTGGATTGATAGTTATTCTTGTAAGAAAATTCTAATCAGGGCAATCCCACTTTCCCTGAAAGTCTAGCACATAGGGTCTCAGTATATCTTTAAGGATTTGATTCATTCTCTCAGTTTATCCATCGGTTTCAGAGTGATATGAACTACTAAAATTTAACTTGGTTCCAAAGGAATTCTGCAGGGCTTTCCAAAATTGAGGTTGAAACCTTTGGCCTCTATCAGATACTATGTCCTTTGGAATGCCATGTAATCGAATTATTTCTTTGATGCACAACTATGCCAGTCTCTCTACACTCCAAAGTGTGATGGATTGGTATAAAGTGGGAAGATTTGGTGAGTCTCTCTGCGATGGCCCAAATAGCGTTCTTTTTGGTAGTAGAAAGGGGCAATCCCATAACTAAATCCATTGAAATTGAATACCACTTCTAGGTGGAAGCCTCTAAGGGCCTCGGTTCTCCTACTGGATGCTGATGTTCAGCCTTCATACGTTGACACGTTAGACGTTTATTTACACACTGTGCAATCTTTTTCTTCATATTATCCCACCAAAAGAATTGCCTCAAATCTCTTTACATTTTTTTTCCTCCTGGGTGCACTGAGTAGTGAGTCTTATGGGCTTCTTCTAAAATCTTCCTGTTTAATTCCCCCTTGTTGGGCGCACAGTCTATTTTGAAACCTCAAGTTTCCATCCTCATGTATTATAAAGCCAGGTGATTTTCCTTGGGTGGCATTGTGTCTAAACTTCTCTGACCTGGCATCATCCTTTTGACTCGCCCAAATCTCCTCTACCACGAAAGATTGCACCTCTAATGCTGATAACAATCCATCTATGTACCCTAGTAACGCAAGTTCGATATCCATGCTTTCAAGGTTTGTTAGAATGTTAGGTTGGGTAGTTATCATTGTGTTTGAATCATTTTGAGTCTTCCTACTTGGCGCATCTGCTACAACATTTGCCTTCCCCGGGTGGTATTGAATTTATAGATCATAATCCTTAAGAAATTCTAACCATTATTGCTACCTTAAGTTGATTTCTTTTCCAATAAAGATATACTTTAGGCTGTGATGGTCGGTGTAGATATTGCACGACACTCCATACAGGTAGTGTCACCAGATTTTTAAGGCGAAAACTACCACAGCTAACTCCAGATCGTGAGTTACGTAGTTCTTTTCATGAGGTTTGAGTTGTCGAGAGGCACAGGTTATTACCTTGTCGTCTTATATCAGTACGTAACCTAGCCCATTCTTAGAAGCGTCATTATAGATAGTATGTTCCTTCCTTTCTACGGTAAAGGTAAGGATAAGTACTGAGGTCAAGCGTCTCTTTAGTTCTTGAAATGCTTCTTCACACTTGTCTGGCCACTCGAATTTAGTTGTTTTCTTTAGCATGTTGGTCAATTGGGATGCTATTTTTGAAAAACTTTTCACATATCTCCTGTAGTATCCTACAAAACCCAAAAAACTCCTAACTTCAGTCACATTTGTTGGCCAGGCCATTCAATAATAGCTTTTATCTTCTGAGGATCAACTTTGATTCCTTCCTTGGAAACTACATGCCCCAAAATGTTAATTCAGTCAGCTAAAATCACACTTCTTCAATTTAATATGTAATTGGTGTTCCCTTAAGGTTTGTAACACAGTCTTCAAATGATTAGCATGCTCCCCTTTGTCCTTGGGGTATATTAGGATGTCATCTATGAATACCATTACCAATTTGTCCTAATAAAGTCTGCAAACTCTATTCATAAATTCTATTCATAAGATCCATGAATGTGGTAGGAGTATCGGTAAGTCTAAAAGGTATCACTGTAAACTCGTAATGGTCATATCTAGTTCCGAAGGCAATTTAGGGATATCTTCTAACTTAATTCTAAGTTGGTGGTAACCAAACCTCAAGTCAATCTTTGTAAACACCCAACTCCTTGTAATTAATCAAAAAGATTGTCTATTTGGGGCAAAGGAATCTTGTTCTTAATGTTAATGTTGTTTAACTCCTTGTAATCTATACACAATCTTAAAGTTCCATCCTGTTTCTTCATAAATAGAACCGGGGCTCTTTAGGGTGACATGCTGGGCTTAACAGGCCCTTTTTGCAGTAACTCATCCAGTTGGGTTTTCAACTCTCTAGGTTCTATTAAGACCATCCTATACGAAGCTTTTTGGAAATAGGTTGTGCACTAGAAATCAGGTTAATCTCAAAATCAATCTCTCTTTGAGGAGGTAGACCAGACATCTCATTAGGACAGACATCAGGAAATTCACAAACCACAACGATATCTTCTAATTTCATCTCCTTCTCTTTAACTTGTCTCTATAATTGAAATTATAGAATATTCTTTCCCAAGTCTTTCACCATAGAAACATACTTCTCGACCCTCTGGGTCCTTTAGAGTGACTTTGAGGTCCTCATAATCTATGTTTATCCTATGAGCAGTCAACCAGTTGATTTTCAAGATTATATCGAATTTTGACATATCAAGCTAGATTAAATTCCCAGGGAACTCATTTTTATTAATCATAATAGGAACATGCTTATAAAGAATATGACACTCGACCACTTGCCCGTTTGGTAAACTAATCCAATAGTTGGCCCACACTTTATCTTTTCCCAAGTTCAATTGTAATGTAGTTTGGGTGGATATAAATGAATGGTAGCACCCTAATCAGAGAAAATACATAATGGCTTCAAATTTAAAAAGAGAGTTCTAGTGACAATCGTACTAGAAACTGTAACTTCCTTCTTACTCATCATGCAAGCTCGTCCCATCATTGCAGGTTTAGAGGGCGGGGTTCCCTAGCGTGGTGGTGGCATGAGTCTCACAACTCCCTTTGCTATGGCCTTGTGCCTTCTAGGAAAAGTGGCGCTCGAATTATCGGGGCTTCTGCACCACATGCATTTGCTAGTACCTACGTGGCACTCGGCTGTACTATGGTTCATTCGGCAACACTTTACACAAGGTCCTATTAAAGTCATTGGACGACCATTAGCAGGGCCAATATTAGGCTTCTTTTGAGCTACGCTCTTACTTAATGTCCCATGATCGTTCCACTTTCTCTTCTGATTTCCTGGATTCAAAGCCCTAACTTACCCTTTACTCGTTCCACCTCAGCAGCTCGTTCATACAACTCTTGATACGTTTGAATTGATTAACCAGCCAAATGATTCTGAATATAAAAAGCTAAACCTTTTTCAAACCGTCCCATTTTCATCCTTTTAGTAGCTACAAAGTCTGAGGTGAATCTCGACAACTCAATGAATTTGTTGGCATATTGGATCAGTGTCATATTGCACTCAATCATCTTTAACTATATAAATTCCTTCCCCCTTTGACACTGAACTGTGATTGGATAAAACTTAGCCCTAAACTCTTTGAGAAACTTAGCCCAAGTAAGGTCAAGTCCTTGTAAGTTATCCTTTACAGTGCTCTACCAAATATCTACTTCACCAGCAAAATAAAAAGTTCCTATGTTCACCTTTTTCTCCTCAAGTACGTCAACTAGTACAAATGTCTTCACCATTCCCCTAATCCAGTCTTCCAGTTTTATGGGATTAAATTTCCTATCACAAACGTTAGGGTTGCATCGAGCTACCTTATCAGCCAGCTTATTAGATTTAGGGGTTTTCTGGACATACAGGGGGGATTCTTTTCATCAACTCTACTATCAAATTTTTCCAGTAATTAAGACGTTCCACATTACTAGAAACTTCCAGAGCTACCCTTGGATCCCCACTAGAGTTTTGCTAGGGGTTCTCGTTCACTTGGTTGCCTAAACCCAAAGTCGGGTGAGTCTCACCTTCATTACTATTCAAACTACTGTTTACCGACTCTGACATATTAAATCACATGAATAAAGGTTAATGTCTAAATTTGTATGACGTTATGATAAAGTAGCAATAATTAAAAATAAAAGCACAACTCAACTTGAACATTACTTTCCTTGCATATACATATATAAGGTCTTCTTCTTCAAAAAAAAAAAAAAGATATATGAGGTCACTCTACTAACCTGAGTCATCTGCCTAGTCAAATCTGCCCCAAACCCAAGAAGAAAAGGTGGACTACATCACTGCACCTGGTTAGGTTAGCCTGCCAATATACATCATATATACACGCAATGCACAAAATGGATATCACCATATGCTAGTTGTACGACACATACTAGTAAAATCAAAGCCTAAAACAAGAAAAGAGCAAGGCCAACCCTAACGATCCTGAGATAGATCGTAGTCAGGTCGGAGCAGCCGTCGTCCTCCTAACCCATGGCACTTTTACCATCAGTTATCTATATGTCTGAATCCTCACAACCTAACTCTCAAACGTCCTACATCTCATAGTGATTTGCAAACCTAGCTCTGATACCACAACAGTAATGCCCCCAATCCCTCATGCCTCATCATTCTAACTTAATTACTTATTTGTTTATGGTTGCGTAGAAGTCTTTTGGCTGAAGGAATTACCACCATTCCATGACGGAACAAGGCTATTTGGAACTACCTGCAACACTGTGTTACTCACACAGTCACCTATCTCACTAAACCTTGGAACAGAACATACATCTGGTAACTTATTCAGTTTATTCCATCCCAAAGTCCAAAAGAATGTACAGTTAACAAGTTCCTAGGTGTGCTAGCCTATGAATCACCGTGAGCACCTGGTTGGTGAATCTTTAGCAAAAGAAATTGCGTCTCTCGTATATTTCCTGCTACCTTCTGACCTATCAGGATGAGGGCTGTTCACTAATCCCTTAACTAAAACAGAAAACATAAAAACATTCAAATAGTGAGCTGAAGCTCAGGACGCACATCCCTATACTATAAAATAAGTTTTGCATTCAATTAGTTAGTCCCCTACATTTCAAAACATTTTGTTTTCCAAATAGGAGACAGAATGTCCAAGTAAAGTGGATTTGCTGGTGATTATCTGGAAGTGGACTCCGATTGACGTCTGATGTGATGTTGAGATAGATATACACCTGCTTGGCTGATCAGGAAGACTGAATTACAGCCACACGAGTAAATTGAGGGTCATAAGCCCTGATGATTGATAATTTATAGGGCCACTTGCTTAGGTGATAAAACATTATGTTAAATGATTCGTTATATGAAGACTATATTGACTGGTATAGTTTGAGAAACAAGTGAATTTTCGAAGAGCACAGGCAATGTACGTGCCTAGTCTTTGAGAGCCTCTCTCCTTATTAGCGAAAATTGTTTGCTGGTAGTTTGAAGCAACAAAGGTGGCTTCACCTCTGCTTCATATATGTAATTTTTACAATTAGTACGAGATTGAGAAGTTTTATTAAATTTCCTAATTTGATGAATAATTTAAATTCCCTCGACAACTCTTTCAATTATCAGTATGAGAATTGTTGTTTACTTAACTTGGTTTTATTCTATTTTTGTTTTCATTCCTCTCCTCCATATTGCCACCGTCCGTTTAATGGGTGTTATAATAGTGTAATGGTGTGACTTGTCTTGTGTTTATTAATGACGTTGTTATCACCACTACCATTCGAATTATTATTATAAGCTGGTTAATGTTGTTAGTTAGTAGCACTTGCTAGTATTAACGCCATTATATATTATTATCACCACTGTTATTATTGTTACTACTACTATTACTATTACAACTACTATTATTAGGAGTAGGGTGGTTATTATTAAAAGTTCACTAATATTAAAACTTTTGTCACACTTGTGGGTATAACAATATCATTAATAGTGTTATTATTAGAATTATGGTTATTTTCTTATTGTGGCTAGTATTATTATTTTAGTCAGTATTACCTTTTTTGAAATCATATCATTATTAACCGCAAACACACTTTGGATAGGCCAATTGTGGCTTGAGTTGGTGACATCATCGGCCTAGTTTTGGGTTCACATAGAGAGGTATTCGCTTGTCTATTTCCTGCTAGCTTCAGTCATGTAGATATTCATTAGTTGGAACAAACCACATAGGCATATTAGGCTAATAGATTTCAAGCTCCCGAACTATTTATTCCTTCCTTTTCTTTCATCCCCTCATGTTATACTATCGTCCTAGCCATTCCTTTAAACTAAATCTTTCTAATCAAAATTTCATTACTCTTAAATTGGGCCACTAATTTATATTGTGTCAATATTATTAATACCACTAGCTAAATAAAAAGTCCCTCATCATCCTAATTTTGTCACTTAATTAAGCTTCATATTTAGCTCAAAATTTCCAAAACATTCAAGGTTATTCCATTTCCTTTTCTTCATCTCCTCCACCATCTTCACTTGACAACCAAGCTCATGGCATACATTCACACAACCACCTCGTACATATATATATTTTCACTTCATTATCAAAACAATTCATTTAAACATTAGCAAAGCAACATAAATAAACTTAATCTTCTTCCAAGCATCTAAGCCCTAAATCCCCATGGCCATGATAACAACACACCTCTAATACTTATATATCCCATTAATTTCATTCAAATATTCATTAGAATCTATTTGAACAGCCTTGAATCGATATAACCAAGCTTAAATTTACTTTCGCATTACAAACCCTTACCACCATGCTCACCCTCAACCTCAAACCCTCCAATTTAATCCAAACATCAAGAACAATCCAAGGAAATTACATATTAACATTCATCAAAGCTAATTACTTCACTACTATAAAAAATTTTAGCCATACAACAATTAAACCCAAATTAAGAGAGACTAGTGCTTAAGCATTTTTCCACTCACTTGAACACTCAAAGAAGGTGAAGAGGGGAAGGCGGCAGCCACAGCGGCGAGTTGCCGGCGTTTAGACGGCTGGGCAGTGGCAGTGGGGCAGCAGGGCAAACAGAGGATGGGGGTTTGCTGTGCTCGGGGGGGGGGCCTAGGGCTTTCGCGAAATTGGGGGCTGTTAGGGGTAGATTAATTTAAGTGAGGTATCTTAAATTTTTGTTTTTTTTTCCTATTTTGTTTTCCCCCTCCTTTTTTCCTCTTTTGTAGATTAGTAATTCTAAAGTTATCTAGAATTTTTTTCCTGATTTTGATTTTGAATTTTTAACTTAGTTTTGTTACTATTATTAACTCCTAATACACATACATATTTTTGGGCTAGAATTCTTAGCTGGATTCATGTGTTACGTATCTTACAACATTAAGGGTAGAATTTAGAAAAGAAGAGTTTGATATTTCAATTATCACTCATTGCACTTTATATACATATCATGCCTTATTATTATTGTTGCTTCGTTGTTATCTCTATCCATATGTGTATATCCCAATCTTACCCATGTAATAATTAGGCTAATTTTTTTTTTGCTTTGCTATCGTTCAAATATTTATTATTATTTGAGTGGAATGTTTGGAGTGTAATGAAATTCATTTTGAGGCCATTTCAACCCGTAATTACATAATTAGAAATACACATATATAAAATACTAAATTAAAATGCGGCACCCAACTTAATTAATTTCTAATTAAGATAATTCAGGCTAATTAGCCAGATTTTGAGTTTGGGTCGTTACAGTCTTTCCCCCTTAAAATAAGTTTTGTCCTCGAAACTTGCAAATTCGAAAGAAACCTTGGGCTTACCTCAAACAGGTATGGGTACTTTCTTCTCATGTCTAGCTTCAGGTGAAGTATGATTGGCCCACAGAACCTTTACTAGAGGAATGCTTTTGTTCGGAGCTATTTAACTCTATAGCTTATTATTTGTGCAGTTCTCCGTGCACTAGATTTTTAGCGACCTCTGCTGGTTCTGCTATGATGACATGATTTGGATCAGATACATACTTTCGGAGTTGTGAAATATAAAAAACATTATGCACATGCTCAAGTTTGGCTAGTAAATCCAACCTATTTGCCACAAGTTGCAACTTCTCAATAATTTTATAAGGGCCAATATATTTAGGGCTCAATTTACCACTGATATTGAACCTTCTCACTCCTTTTACTGGAGATACCTTCAAGAACACTTTATCTCTCACTTGGAACTCTAATGGTCTCCTCCTTTCATCTGCATAGCTTCTCTGTCGGTTTTGGGCCGCTTTGATATGTTCTTAAATTTTCCCTATAGTTTCAGTGGTCTCTTGAATCAACTCAGGCCCTATGGTTAATACTTCCTCCAGTACAGTGCTTTAAAAGGGGCCATTTTAATGGTGGATTGATAGTTATTATTGTAAGAAAATTCTACTGAGGGCGGATAATCTTCCCACTTTCCCTAAAAGTCTAGCACATATGGTCTCAGCATATCTTCAGGGATTTGATTCATTCTCTCAGTTTTCCCATTGGTTTTAGAGTGCTATGAAATACTAAAATTTACTTGGTTCCAAAAAAATTCTGCAGGGCTTGCCAAAACCGAGCTTGAAACCTTTGGCCTCTGTCAGATACTATGTCCTTTGGAATGCCATGCAATCAAATTATTTCTTTGACGTACAACTATGCCAGTCTTTTTACACTCTAAGTGTGATGGATTGGTACAAAGTGGGCAGATTTGGTGAGTCTATTCGCGATGGCCCAAATCGCATTCTTTTGCGAAGCAGAAAGGGGCAATCCCATAACTAAATCCATTGAAATTAAATACCACTTCTAGGTAGGAACCTCTAAGGGCCTCAAGTCTCCTACTAGATGTTGATGTTTAGCCTTCACTCGTTGACATGTTAGATGTTTATCTACATACTGTGCAATCTTTTTCTTCATATTATCCACCAAAAGAATTTCCTCAAATTTATTTAAATTTTTGTTCCTCCTGGGTGCACTGAGTAGCAAGTCTTGTGGACTTCTTCTAAAATCTTCCTCTGTAATTCCCCCTTATTGGGTACACGTAGCCTATTTTAAAACATCAAGTTTCCATGCTCATATACTATAAAGCTAGGTGACGTTCCTTGGGTGACAATGTGTCTAAACTTCTCTAACCTCGCATCATCCTTTTGACTCACCCGAATCTCTTCTATTATGGAATGGTGCACCTCTAATGCTGATAACAACCCATGTATGTACCTTGGTAACACAAGTTCGATATCCATGCTTTCAAGGTCTCTTAGAATGTTGCATTGGATACTTATCATTGTATTTGAATCATGTTGAGTCTTTCTACTTGGCGCATCTACTACTACACTTGCCTTCCCGGGTGGTATTGAATTTGTAGATCATAATCATTAAGCAATTACAACCATTATCGTTGCCTTCAGTTGATTTCTTTTTCAGTAAGGATATACTTTAAGCTCTGATAGAGATATTGCACGACTCCCCATATAGGTAGTGTCACTAGATTTTTAAAGCAAAAACTACCACAGCTAACTCCATATTGTGAGTCGGGTAGTTCTTTTCAATTGGTTTGAGTTGCCGAAAGGCACATGCTATTACCTTGTCGTCTTACATCAGCACACAACCTAACCTATTCTAAGAAGCGTAATTGTAGATAGTATATTCCTTCCCTTCTACGGGTGAGGTAAGGATAGGTTCTGAGGTAACGTCTCTTTAGTTCTTGAAATGCTTCTTCACACTTGTCTGCCCAGTCGAATTTAGTTGTTTTCTTCAGCAAGTTGGTCAGTTGGGATGCTATTTTTGAAAATTTTTTCACAAATCTCCTGTAATATCCTACTTAACCCAGAAAACTCCATACTTTGGTCACATTGGTTAGCCTGGCCATTTAATAATAGCTTTTATCTTCTAAGGGTTAACTTTGATTCCTTCCTTGGAAACTACATGCCCCAAAAATGTCAATTCAGTCAGCCAAAAACTCACACTTCTTTAGCTTAGCATGTAACCGGTGTTCCTTCAAGGTTTGTAACACACTCTTAAAATGATGAGCATGCTCCCCTTTGTACCTAGAGTATATTAGGATGTCATCTATGAATACCATTACCAATTTGTCTAAGTAAGGTTCGAAAACTCTATTCATAAGATCCATGAATGCGGTAGGAGCATTGGTAAGTCTAAAAGGTGCCACCGTAAACTCTTAATAGTCATATCTAGTTCCGAATGCAATTTGGGTATATCTTCTAAGTTGATTCTAAGTTGGTGGTAACCAGACCTCAAGTCAATCTTTGAAAATACCCCAACTGCTCGCAATTGATAAAAAAGATCATCTACTTGGGGCAAAGGAATCTCATTTTTAATGTTAATTTTGTTTAACTCCTTGTAATCTATACACAATCTTAAAGTTCCATTCTGTTTCTTCATAAATAGAACTGGGGCTCCTTAGCGTGACACACTGGGCTTAATAAACCCTTTTTGTAGTAACTCATCCAACTAGATTTTCAACACTCTGAGTTCTATTAAGACCATCCTATATGGAGCTTTTAGGTAGACCAGACATCTCCTTAGGATAGACATCAAAAAAACCACAAGGATATCTTCTAATTTCATCTCCTCTTCTTTAATTTTGCTGGCATAACATAAATATCCTATACATCCTTGCCTTAACGGCTGACTTGTCTCCATAATTAAAATTCTAGAACATTCTTTCCCAAGTCTTTCACCATAGAAACATACTTCTCGACCTTCTGGGTCCTTTAGAGTGACTTTGAGGTCCTTACAATCTATGTTTACTGTATGAGCAGTCAACCAGTTGATTTCTAAGATTATATCAAATTCTGACATATCAAACTGGATTGAATTCCAAGGGGCCTCATGCTTATTAATCACAATAGGAACATGCTTATAAAGAATAGGCCATTGTACCACCTGCCTATTTGGTAAACTAATCATGTAGTTGGCCCACACTTTATCTTTTCCCAAGTTCAATTGCAATGCAGTTCGGGTGGATATAAATGAATGGTAGCACCCACATCAAAGAAAATGCAATGGCTTTGAATTTAAAAAGAGAGTTTTAGTGACAACAATACCAGAAACTGTAACTTCCTTCTTGCTTATCATGTAAGCTCGTCCTGCCGTTGCAGGTTTAGAGGGCCGGGTTCCCTAGCGTGGTGGTGGCACGGGTCTTGCAACTCCCTTTTCTACAGCCTTGTACCTTCTAGGAAAAGTTGAATGATCAGGGCTTCCACACCACATGAATTTGTTAGTACCTACACGGTACCCGGTTGTAGTATGGTTCGTTCAGCCCACTTTGCACAATCCTATTGAAGTCGTTAGACGACCCTTAGTACGGCCAGCATTTGGCTTCTTTTAAGCTATGCTCTTGCTTGATGTTCCATGATTGTTCCACTTCCTCTTCTGATTTCATAGATTCAAAGCCCTTCACTCACCTTTTACTTGGTACACCTCAGCAGCTCGTTCGTACAACTCTTGATAGGTTTGAATTGGTTAACCAGTCAAATGATTCCAAATATAAGAAGTTAAAACTTCTTTAAACCTTCTCATTTTCTTTCTTTCAGTAGCTATAAAGTCTGGGGTGAATCTCGACAACTCAATGAAGTTGTTGGCATATTACAACATTTATCATGTTACACTCATCTTTAACTCCATAAATTCCTTCCCTTTTGACACTCAACTATGATTGGATAAAACTTAGCCTTAAGCTCTTCGACAAACATAGCCTAAGTAAGATCAAGTCCTTGTAACTTATCCTTTATAATACTCTACCAAATATATACTTTACCAGCAAAAATAAGAGTCCATATGTTAACCTTTTTCTCCTCATGTACTTTAACTACTGTAAATGTCTTCTCCATTCCCCTAATCTAGTGTTGCAATTCTATAGGATCAAATTTCCCATCACAAATCTTAGGGTTGCATTGATCTACCTTATCAGCTAGCTTGTTAGATTTAGGGGGGTTTTCTGGACGTACAGGGGGGATTCTTTTCATCAACTCTACTACCAAATTTTTCCAGTAATCCAGACCTTCCGCATTACTAGAGACTTCCAGAGCTACTGTTGGACCCCCACTAGAGTTTTGCTAGGGGTTCTTGCTCGCTTGGTTGCCTAAACCTAGAGTTGGGTGAGTCTCACCTTCATTGCTATTCAAACTGTTGTTTACCGACTCTAATATATTAAATCACATGAACGAAGTTTATTGTCTTAATTTGCATGACATTATGATAAGGCAGTAATAATTGAAAATCAAATCACAACTCAACTTGAACATTACTTTCATTGCATATACATATATAAGGTTACCCTACTAACTTGAGTTATCTACCTAGTCAAATCTGCCGCAAACCCAAGAAGAAAAGGTGGACTACATCACTGCACTTGGTTAGGTTAGCCTGCCTATATACATCATATATACATACAATGCGCAAAAAGAATATCACAATACGCCAGTTGTGCAACACATACTAGCAAAATCAAAGCCTAAAACAAGAAAAGAGCAGGGCCAACCCTAATGATCTAGAGATGGACTGTAATCAATGTCAGAGAAGTCTTTGTCCTCCTCACCCGTGGCACTTTTACCATCAGTGATCTCTGCATCTGAATCTGCACACCCTAACTCCCAAACGTCCTACTGCTCACAGTGATTCGCAAACCTGGCTCTGATATCACAACAGCAACGCCCCTAATCCCTAATGCCTGATCATTCTAACTTAATTACTTATTTGTTTATGGTTGTAGTAGAAGTTTTTTGGCTGGAGGCATTATTGCCGTTTCATGACGGAATAAGGCTATTCATAACTACCTGCAGCACTGTGTTACTCACACAGTCACTTGATTTACTAAACTTTGGAATAGAACATACATCTGGTAACTTGTTCAGTTTATAATACATATGAAAACTTAGTGCACCAATAACAAGCATCAACCATCCCAAACTCCAAAAGAATGTGTAGTTAACAAGTTCCTAGGCGTGCTAGCCTATGAATCACCATGAGCACCTGGCTGGTGACTCTTTAGCAAAAGAAGCTGCATCTCTCATATATTTCTCACTACCTTCAGACCTATCAGGACAAGGGCTGTTCACTAATCCCTTACCTAAAACAGAAAACATGAAAACATTTGAATAATGAGTTGAAGCTTAGCACGCACATCCCTATACTGTAAAATAAATTTTGTATTCAATTAGTTAGTCGCCCACATTTCAAAACATTTTGTTTTGCAAACAGGAGAGAGAATGTCCAAGTAAAGTTGATTTGCTAGTTATTATCTGGAAATGGACCTCGATTGACATCTAATGTGATCTTGAGATAGATGCACACCTACCAGGCTGATCGGGAAGACTGAGTTGTAGCCGCACGGGTAAATTGAGGGGGATAAGCCCTGATGATTGATAATTGATGGGGCCACTGGTTTAGGTGACGAAACATTGGATCAAATGATTCATCATATGAACGCTATATTGATTTGTATAGTTTGGGAAGCATGTGAATTTTTAAAGAGCACAGGCAATGTACGTACCTGGTCTTTGAAAGCCTCTCTCCTCATTAGTGAAAATCATTTGCTAGCATCTTAAAGCGACAAAAGCGGCCTCACTTCTGCTTCGAATATGCAATTTTTACAATTAGTGCGAGATTTAGAAGTTTTATTAAATTTCTTGACTTAATGAATAATTTAAATTCCCTCGATCTCTTTATCAATTATTAGTATAACAATTGTTGTTAACGTGGTTTTATTCTATTTTTGTTTTCGTTCCGCTCCTTCATACTGCGACTATTCGTTTAATGGGTGTTAAATAGTGTAATGGTGTGAATCGCCTTGTGTTTATTAATGATGTTGTTATCATCACTACCATTCGAATTATTATTATAGGCTCGTTAATGTCGTTATTTGGTCGCACTTGTTAGTTTAACGCCATTATTTATTATTATCATCATTGTTATCATTATTGTTATTACTACCACTACTACTACTACTACTACTACTACTACTATTATTATTATTAATAGTAGTAGTGTGGTTATGATTAAAAGTTTACTAATATTAACACTTTTGTCGCACTTTTGGGTATACCAATATCGTTAATAGTGTTATTATTAGAATTATGGTTATTTTCTCATCGTGGTTGTTATTATTGTTTTAGTTAGTATTGCCTTTTTCAACAGCATATCATTATTAGCCGCAATCACACTTTGGATAGACGAGTTGTGGCTTGAATTAGTGATGTCATGGGCTTGGTTTGGGGTTCACATCAGGAGGTATTTACTTGCCTATTTCCTTGCTAGCTCCAGTCATGCATATATTCATTAGTTGGAACAAACCATATAGGCATATCAGGCTAATAGATTTCAAGCTCCCAAAGTACTTATTCCCTCCTTTTATTTCATCCCTATATGTTATACTACCCTCATAGCCATTCCTTCAAGCTAAATGTTTCTAGCCAAAATTTCATTACTCATAAATTGAGCCATTAATCCATATTACCTCGAAGTTATTAGCACCACTGGCTTAATAAACACTGCCTCATCATCCTAATTTTGTAACTTAATTAAGCTTGACATTCAGCTTAAAATTTCCAAAACATTAAAGGTTATTCCATTTCCTTCCCTTCCTCTCCTCTACCATCTTCACTTGAAAACCAAGCTCACAGCATACATCTATACAACCACCTCATACATACACATATTTTCATTTCATTATCACAACAATTCATTTCAACATTAGCAAAGCAACATAATTAAACTTGATCTTCATACAAGCATCTAGCCCTAAATGACCATGCCCATGACAACAACACACCTCTAACACTTATATATCCCATTAATTTCATTTAAATATTCATTAGAATCTATTTAAACACCCTTAAATTAATATAACTAAGCTTAAATTTACTTTCAAATTCCAAACCCTTGCCACCACGCTCGCCCTCAACCTCGAACACTCCAATTCAATCCAAACATCAAGAACAATCCAAGGAAATTACATATTAATATTCACGTAAGCTAATTACATCACTACTATAAAAAATTTTAGTCATGAAACAATTAAACCCAAATTAAGAGAGATTTGGGCTTAACCTTTTTTCCACTCACATGAACACTCAACGAAGGTGAAGAGGGGAAGGCGACAGGCACAACGGCAACCGGCAGTGAGCTGGTGGCATTCAGACGGATAGCTAGAGGTGAAATCATGGCTGGGTAGTGGTAATGAGGCAGCAGGGCAAATAGAGGATGGGGGTTTGCTATGCCTTGGGGGTTGTCTGTGGCTTTCGGGAAATTGGGGGCTGTTGGGGGTAGATTTATTTAAGTTAAGTTTCTTAAATTTTCATTTTGTTGCTTTTTTTGTGTTTCGTTTTCCCCTCCTTTTTCTTCTTTTGTAGATTACTCATTCTTAAGTTACCTAGAATTTTTTTTCCTAATTTTGATTGTGAATTTTTAACTTGTTTTTGTTGTTATTATTTCCTCCTAATACACATACATATTTTTGGTCTAAAATTGTTAGCTACATTTATAGGTTAATTATCTTACGCCATTAAGGGTAGAATTCAGAAAGGAAGAGTTCAATATTTCAATTATCACTCATTGCATTCTTATATACATATCATGACTTATTATTATTGTTGCTTCGTTTTTATGTCTATCCATGTATGTACATCCCAAACTTACCCATTTAATAATTAGGCTAATTTTTTTTTGTTTTGCTATCGTTGAAATATTTATTATTATTTGAGTGGATTATTTGGGAGTGTAATGAAATTCATTTTGAGGCCACTCTCTCGTTTCAATCTGCAATTACATAATTAGAAATACACATATATGAAATACTAAATTGAAATGCAGTGTCCAGCTTCATTAATTTCTAAGTAAGGTAATTCAAGATAATTAGCCGAATTATGAGTTTGAGTCGTTACATGTTACCTGGCGAATGTGTTTCGACGGTGTAACTGGCCACAATGATTGGAGAGTTGGCATCTTAGTAGCATCACAACAGGGGTCACACATCCCGATTTCCACTAAATTAGATTTCGAAGTAACAAATAATGTGGCTAGGTAAGAAGCTTGCAATGCAAGCTTCCCTAGCTCTCTATGTCAAAAACTCTAAATGTATATGGGGACTTGGGCCTAATTATAAATTAGATCACTGAATGGTGGAGAAAAGTGACAACTTAGCTCTTTGCCATGCTTACTTAGAAAGAATAATGTCCTATTTTAACAAATTATGGTTCCTACCTCCAGAGGGAGGAAAATCAATTTATTAATTCATTGACAAAATTAGCATCCATGGTTATCATACCAAATGAAGAATCCGAGATGAATATCACAATAGATAGAAGAGGTGAGCCAGCTTACTACCTAGAAATACAGAAGGATGAAGAAACATCTTTATGGTGTACAGATATCCTAAATTACCACCAAAAGGGGAGTATCTTCCCAATTCCTCGAAAGGAGTCCAAAGATTACTTTACCATTTAGCCTCATAGTTCATAGAAGATGATGACATACTCTACAAGAAGACCACTTATGGCATTAACCTCGGATGTATAAACACTAAGGTGGAAAAACCCCTTATGGAGGAAATCCCTGTGGTGACTACAGAACTCACATGAGCTGATCTCTTGCTTAAAAAAAAAGAAAAAAAAAGGTAAGGCTACTCTTGGACCACAATAGAGCAAGACTTGCTGTCAATTCCCTCAATAGTGTGAAAAAGTGTCAAAAGTATGCCCAAATCTAGCACTTGCCTCCATCACAGCTACACACACTTACTTCACCATGGCCATTCACCATATAGGGAATCAACATAATAGGCAAGGCCATATGAAAGTGGACCAATGACCATGAATGCATCTTGGTGGCTATTGATTATGTCAAATGGGTAGAAGCGACATCATATGCCACTCTCACTTTTAATCAGGTTGCACGCTTCGTAACAACCAAGACCATTTGTCATTATGGAGTACTGTATGAGCTTATATGGGATCATATGTCTCATTTCAAAGATAAGACTGCAAAGTTGCTTAAACGCTATAGGATATAACACCAGAAGTCGAGCACCTATAGACCACACATAAATGGAGGTGTAGACATGGGGCAAAAAAGGCATTAAGAACATCTTGAGCAAAGTGATAGAGAATTATAAAGATTGGCTAAATAAGATCCCATTCGCTTTGTAAGGATGCTAGACAATTATGAGGTTATCCATGGGAGCAACACCATTCTCTCTTGTTTATGGAATGGGAGTAGGATTCCCTGCAAAAATAGAAATTCCATCATTGCAGGTCACCTTTGAAAGGCAAGTATCTAAAATCAATTGGACACAACACTGATTGAAGAATTAGTAGGCATTGGTGAAAAAAGATGCAAGCCTTGCATCATTTACAAAAGTACCAATCAAGAGTAGAAAGGGATTTGAACTCAAAAGTGCATCGCCAAACATTAGGGTAGGAGATGTAGTGGAAAAGGCCATTTGGACATATCAAAGACCCATTAAAAAAATTTACACCTTATTGGATCGTCCCCTACTACGTAAAAGAGGTCCTCATGGTAGGGGGTGAAACAAATGGATATAAATGGATGTGAATTTTCGCAACTCACTAACCTAGACCAATTGAAGAAGTTATACTTTTGAGAGGTCAAAGGAAAAGAACTAATAGGTAGGGGGCATAAATCCTAATACTGTTGTATTGTAAAGAGATAAAAATGTATGCCGCTAAAACTCAGTGGCATGAAAGGCAATGCTGTCAGAGCCTAGCGACACCATAAGCATGCCGCTAGGTCCCCTAATAGTTTCGAGCCATGCTATTCTTTGAAGAAAACAAGAAAAAATAAGAACAAAGGGTCCTACACATAAAACAAAAAGAAAACATGACTTTGACCTCAGTTAGGGCTCATCAAATCTACAATCACAAATAGTTGAAAAAAATCTAAGTATAAAAAAAAAACTAAGAAAAAAAATGATAAAATGAACAAACAATTAGGCCAACTGGTAAATGTCTTACAGTTGTACCAGAGACCTGGGTTCAGATCCCATCTACATCATCCTTTGAGCGTCACTTATGCCACAAAAAATAAAATAAATAAAAAGTACATAAGAGGCAGAATAATATTAACCCATTAATTTCATTCAGCATCAATCTTGGGGGATAAATAAATAACTTCTAGTGTGGGTCTGACTTACGTGAGATCTGAGGAGATCCAAATGTAAGCAACCTTACCTTCACTGGTATCATAGCCCACAAAAAGACTAATTCCAATAGATCCATAAGAGATCTGAGAAAACATTTTGAAGTTGAAAAATCTTTTGCTACAAAATGAGAGCAAAACATCACAAATTAGCAAGTTGCAACAGTACATAATCTACTAGCATACATAAGTGCTAGGAACACATGATAAGTGAAATGGTCAGAACCAGACACTAGCAATTTATGTGCCCTCAGAAACCTAGGGAAGGGCAGGTGGCTAGCTACCCAAAGTTTGTAACTTTAATCCTATATCTCTATAACCTCCTATCTTGAGCCATATCCTTTATTTATCCCAAAGTTCTTAAATTGTGTCTAATCACTTCATTTTAGATCGTCCTAGGTCTATCACAACCTCTTCTACATTACGACAGAATAGTCCTCTTACTTCTCCTCACTAATGCATCCACACTCCTCCTCCTTACACGGCCAACCATCTGAGCTGAGCCTATCTCATCTTATCTTGTATGGATGACACTTTTACTTTGTTTCTAATCGTTGTGTTTCTAATCTTATCAAATCTCGAGTGACCACATATCCAATAAATCATCCCGATGTCTACGACCCTCATCCTCTGGACTTGAGACTTCTTGATAGGCTAACACTTCACACTATACAATAAAACATAAAAAAATATAATTGTTAAATACTCTGTACTGCAAGGCTTATTACAGCTAGTACGAACTAAGAACTAAAAAAAATGAAAAAGAATACATCAATTAATCGCAATACTTTCAGGGCTGTTAAGAGAGTCATGTACAAGGGTCATTAGCTCTCTACGCCAGGCCTCTATGAAGGCCCTTCCTTTCAAGGATGTGATGTACTCCATACTCACCATTGTGCTTTGACAACTGTCGGGCCATGTACGCATACATATCCAAGTCTAATGAGCCCGAGATGCTAGTTAGAAATGAATCCCCCTCCGATTACAGCACGGAAAAATTGGGACGTAGGTGAGAAACTAAGGAACGCAGACCTTTGACCATACTATCTAGATAGACGAACCAAAAATATGTAGGTGAAGCAATCCAATCTGAACAGAATCATTCGTTTGGATTCCTTATTAGGAATCCAGAACCAGTAATTCCCCACCAAGAAACTCTCCAACGAATTCCTTTGCGATAGAGAAAGGATTTTTGGTTCTTAACTAAGGAGGGCTTGTTGAAGGGACTTGATAGCTTCCGGTTGAGTATCTTGTTTGTAACATAGTTTCTCTCAAAGGGAGCAGTGGTATAAAAGTGCTCCATGAGCCAAATATGTGATGGTAAGTTAAAAGAAAAGTTAAGACATGCAGAAAAAGAGAGAAAATGATAGACATAATGTAGCTGCAAGGATGTTGCAATAGGTGGTTGCCCCAGTTGAGAATGTGATCGCGAGACCCAGCAACCTCATCAGGCCTAGGATTATCTCCTCTAAGACCATGGACATATGGCTTTTTCCTTCAAGAAGCTATAGGATGATGCGTGTCAAAGAAAATAAGCCCTTTGGGCTAGCAAACAAGTAACAATTAATCTGTAAAAGGAAGTAACATACTTGAATATCCAAGTCCGATGAGTCTCCTTTTGGCTTAAATCACTTGGAAATCCACAAAAGATCAGTAAATTGGCTATCCATAGCCACCTTAGTTTTTTCCTTGGTAAGGAAAAGCAGCTTCTGAAGGTCTTTCCAGTAACCACCTCACATGTATTTCTTTATGGCAGGATGACCTTTACGGGGGGAAGCCCTAAGATTCTGCTAAGTTCCTTTATGAGAGGACAAAGTACGCTTCACTCAAATTGGAAAACATTGAGGTCCTTCTTTCAAAATTGTTGAGCAGTAATGCTAAGGCACGGGGAGGAAGTAGGCTCATGTAAGCACTGGGTACCATCTTCTCACGTCTTCTACCCCCATACGCATTGTTCAGGACTCAAAGGCTTCGTTAATAGAAGCCATGAAGACTTAGGGAGGAAGCTTGAGACTGTTTAGAGTTCTAAGGGCCAGAAAATAATGCAAGGAACCCCCGTAATCATCCTACCGATTAGGACTAATAACATGATTTATGGGCCAGCGACTATCGTTGGGCCCTAATTCATGTTGCTAACGCAGCTAGTTGCTAAATAACAAGATCCTCTTTCCTTTTCCCTCATAGTTATAATATTTTAAGATATTTCATTCCCAAATTCGAATTGCCATACATGTCTTGTAAAATTCTTGTCCAAGTAATAAAAAATTATATTTTTTTACTTTTCCTCTTAATTGTATTTCTTTTGAATTTCCCTCCCAATCATTCTTTGTTAGGAAAATTTGCATATCAAATAATTAGGGGAAGAAGGTTATTAAAATTTAATTCTTTTAATTTTTTTTAGTTCTTCTCAATGTTTTTTTAATTTTTAATTTTTAATTTTTTAAAAATCCTTTTCAATTTTTCTAGACTCTCTTGTTGGTCCACCTGACCTCAACCGAGTGCTAGCACTCTAATATCAAGCAAAATCCTAGTGCAAATACTTAAAGCATGAACGCTTTCATATCGAGTTCAATCTTGATGATATAGAGACAAAGAGTAATAAGAAAAATGAAAAAAGAATCATGATCACAAAATGTGTAAAATAAATAAATAAAAAAACACATCATCAAAAGGTAAAGCATAAAATATTCAATCGCCTAAACAAAACATCCAAAACATAGGCATTTCCTACTGATCTTAATTAATCCTCACTCGCCTCCTCATGAGGCCCCTGCCAGAACCTCATGCCATAGCCCATGTAGACACATAACTCGACAGGGACAAAGGCTGAGAAGAGGAGTTTTCCCTATTTGGCATCCCCCAAGGGAAGGCACCTATGCCCCAAAGAGGTGGTGGCCCCTGCTGCTGATAAACCTCTACTTTGATCTCATTGTGCCCATTACTTGACCCATTTCCCCCCTTCTTTCTATGTTGGAACTTGATAAGAAAAGGGCCAAATGTGCTTTCATTCATTGATATTGTACTTACAAAAGTGTTTTTCTTATTTTTAGGAAGTGTTGCCAAGAAAATGAGAAATTCATAAGTGTTGATGTAAAGAAAAGTCATGGGGATGATTTTTAAGGAAAAAAAGAGGTATGATGAAGTTTTAATGGCCAAATGAGCAAGATTGAAGATCCCAAGAAAGTACATGGTTGGTCGTGTACTAAGGGACAACCGTGCAGAAACCTACAATATTCAGCCATTCTTCATGAACATGTGCACGCGACCGTGCTATTTTCCCTTTTTTTGTGATACTTAAGCAGATTTTGGACTTTATTAGAAAAATCTTTTACACTGTCTTCGGTAGTTTGCCTTCAGTAGTTTTTGGGGTTTATATTAGCCACCTAAAAGCTCATTAGGGGGAGAATAACTCAGGCTAGATGAGTGTATATCATGTAGAAGATTGTGGATTTTGCTATTCAAGACTAAGTTCCTATTCTCTTTTTCTCGTTAGTTTCATGCTTTTAGTTAGTTTGCTTGTGTTTTTGATGTTTAATTATGCTTAAATTTGTGATCTTTGGCTGTGATTGGCCTTTAACATATCTATTGAATTTTCCTTAAGCCTTAGCCAATTTTGTTTATGCTTGAATTCAGAGTTTTCTCTTATGCCCGTCAAGTGTTCGATGAAATGCTTAAAAGAGCTTTCATTCGTGTTTTAGAGCAATTGACTTGAGCTGAAAGATGAGGTTGATTGTTGAGCGCGGGTAAGGAGGATAGCTAGCATTTGTTCTTTAAAATAATTCGAATCCTAACTAGGTCTAGGTTTGCTATTCTTGTAGTTTAATTGAGTTAAGCCCATGAAGATATTGGTTAGAATAATTAAACTAGCCTTCGACCCTTGGAAGAGGGCTCAGGTTACCTTTGATGGTGTAGTTGATTATCTTTAAATGCTAGTATAACATGGAGATGTTATAGTTTGACTCAATTAGTTCGTTAATATTAGGTTTAATTATAATCAAAGTTCTTTTTGTTTGCTTTAGTAGTTTAGTTCCTCTTGCTATCACCCTTTAGATTTATCTAGATTGATATGCTTAAGTTAGCTTTGGTGCTTAAAAAGACAACCTCCTGTGGATACGACCCGTACGTCCCGACTGCTCACTACAGCTACGCTGTGCATTTACGGTATTGTTAACTTATCACGTTTTCAGCGCTATTGCTTGGGGAGTTGTCATTTCTTAATATTGAAGCTTACTTAAGCTTTCGAGACTAGGCATTTAATTTGGAAAAAACAAACAAAATTGAAAAAATAAACATTTGAAAAGAAAAGAATGCATATTTTCCATTTTTTCCACTTTGAGTATGAACCTTTTTGGCAACACTTATATAGATTTAGTTATTATTATGCTCCATATATTCTCATGTATGAAAAATAGGAAATATGTGAAAGTTGTGCTTGAGGGTATAACTCATGAGACCTGAGCTATCTTACCGTTCATAAGTGGGGGGTCTTTGTGCTCTAAATGTTGATGCAATGTGGGATTGCTTTGACTATTTGACTTGTCATCACTAGCAATTTGAAGATGTTACTGAGTCTTTTGTGTGCCCTTGCCCCATTCCCTATAATTTGCATGCTCAATCTCCATGTGTTGATCAATTTAGGAATTCTTATCATCATTATCATGTTTATTATGCTCATAATGTATACTCTTATTATCAATCTTCTGATCATGATGTGTATTCTTGTCCTTATTATAGATTTCTGATGAAAACTTTGTTATATTAAATAACATGATAGAGACAATGAATAAGCAAAATGCTAATTTTGAAATTATTTGTGGGAGTATCACCTATTACATAGTCTTTCGAGAGCCTGATTTTGTTATTGACACACCTTTGATTGACCTAGAAAAGTGATTGACACGCCTTTAACTCCACCATTGCTTGTTGCTCCATCCTCACGTAGTAGCCCTGTAGACACTACTAAGGGTGTCTTGACCTTACCTATTTCTCCCATTCTTATAGCTCAGCACATGGGGCTCAAGTTGGGCAAGCCTTTTAGAATGATGCTAGTCCTTATGATGAAGATGACTCACTTACTTAATTAGAAGAACTTGTATTTCTTTGAGCAATATTTAGAGGAGACCTTATTAGAGGAGTTTGTGGTGATGATGTAGTTGTTGCTACTTTTCCTAGCCCTAAGTCCATGGATCTCATTCTTGTTGAGGTCCTTGACTTTGTCCTCTTCCCAACTCCCTTACTCCCTACCACCCCCTCATATGCATATATTAGATGCATCTCTAGGTTATTTTAGGGGGTGTCTTCCCTTTATTGACGCTACTAAGGGTGTTTTCCTATGCCATCTGATAAGTTTAAGATGATGCTAGTGATTTATGCTATATGTTTATTAGTGTTCTCTTGCTTACATTATTATGAGATACATGCACAAGCACATGATAAGCTCTTCAACACTTAGATGCCATGTGAGCTGGAGACTTGAGTCTTGACTTATACGGAGGAGTGGCTGTTGCTACTTTTGCCTCCCATAGCTCTATCTTGAGGATGTGATAGTTTAGGTGTATCTAGCACCTGACCTGGTGAATTTGTTCCTTTTTTTATTTGTTTATATTTTGTTTAAATGTTTTCCTTTTTTCAATTTGTCTCTTATTTTTTATATTTGTTATTTGTTTTATGTGCCTATGTGTTTTGTTGGTGTGGTGGCTCATTGGCTTCCAATGAGCACATTATGAGATCGAGGTGTGGTGGAGGAGAAGCCATACTTCAAACTATTGAAAAAAAAGAGAAAAGTGTTCGAAAGAAATGGTTTTAGCGAATTTAGGGAGTTTTGCACTCTCGTGGTTAACTTTGATCCCTTGTACCTTGAGTATTCGCTTATGTACAAATAAGGAACCCGATCGGGTTACTTATCAAGTGAACTAGTTGGCTTTTGCTAAGGTCAGGCCTATTAAGCCAGCCTTTCTCGATGTATCTTTCATTTTCATTTTTTTATTTTAGGCTCAATTTGCTTACGAGATCACTGCACTGGGCCTTGAGACACACGGAATGGTTTTTCATCATTCGGAAATTAAAAATGGGAGCTATTTTTAGGCCTCCATAGTTAGGTCCACTTTAGCTGAGCTGGAGTAAGACGAAAGTTAAAGTAATGGTTGCCTGTTTATTAGTGATGATGTGATACGGCAACATAGCCGCTAAGGGTCTTAAGATTCAGTATCTACCAAGTTTAGTTGTGGCAATGGCTGAAGATGTGAGATCCAAACCTGGCCAATGAGAGCGCTGAGATTTAGCACCTACCAACTTTCATTGTGATAGTGGTTGATGATGTGAAATCCAAACCTGGCCGCTGGGGGTCCTGAGATTTGGCGCCTACCACCCTTCGACATGATGCTGGCTGATGATGTGAAATGTATCCTTGGCTACTAAGAGGCCTAAGATTTGATGCCCGTTAACTTTCGCCATGATAGCAGCTGATGATGTGAAATCCAAACCTGGCCACTGAGGGTCCTAAGATTTAACGTCTGCAACTTTCACCATGGTAGTGGCTGATGATGTGAAATCTAAACCCGGTGTCTCAAGGTCCTACAATTTGGGTTCGGTTAGTCCCGAAATCAGAATGTCCTGAACTTTCATTTCCTTTTATTTTCATTGGGGTTAGTACATTGCTTACCTTGTCATTGTGGTTTAAGCGATAAACTTCCCAACTATTCTTCCCCTTTATTATAATCGCCAATAATATGGGACATTAGCACTCCATTTCTATTCGATGAGGAGGGCATTAGCATACCCTTTCACTCGCTTACATCCTCAAATATATGAGGTAATTCACCCCCCTTTTATAATTGAGTTGGATAGTGCGTATTATTCTCTTTTGCTCACTCTTCTTCTTTTTTTTAAAAAGGGTTATGAAGACAACGGTAGGCCCCAAAGGCCTCGTGAACCTTGTTCTGGAAGGCGTTCTTCTTCAAGAGGACAAGATATACTTAAATCTTCTCGTGCAAGAGAGAAGAGCCCTTATCTGAACTCTCAATTGGTGGTAGAGCCATCTAAGTCTAAAATTCAGAAGATCCTTATGCCATGTCTGCTTATTTGGGGGAATCCTATGTACCCTGTATTTTATATGGTGATTCCTCTTCTAGAGGAGTGCATGATGATCCTTCGCACCATTTTTGGGCCTTCTACGGGCAATTCCCAATTTGACTTGGCGCAAACTATGCTTCGATCGATTCTAGTTACACCTCCGACTATGTTGACTAACTCGTAGCAGCAGGTTCCCAGACGATCAGTACAGGTGACCTATTAGACTTGTGTATGATGCTTTTGCTATGATGTTGTGATGTAATGCAATTAAACTCTCACGTAATGCTAATTTCATGCAAATCTTTTTCAGGCCTAAAATGATTCTAATTTAGATTTGCCCTCATTTCCCTAAAAATAATAGTAGAATGAAAACAAAAAGACACAGAAAGTACTAAGAGCTTTGTGCTCTTGAGTAGTAATTCTGGAATTTTATTAAAAAATTTTTAAATTACAAATAATTAGAACCACAAATTCAGAGTGAGAAAAATAAAACAAAAAAATAGCCTAATGGACCGCCAGTGAAGCCGGTTGGGTCCTCCACTAGGATAGCTTAGCCAAGTCCAATTTGGACTTGGCATCTGCCTAACTTGATTTGGACTCGGCGGTTGGCTGTAGTAGGAATAAGAACCCGACCGGATCCTTTTCGACTAAGCTATGCAAAATCTGCTTGGATTTGAACCAACTATTTCATACTGCTATAAATTGAGGCTGATTGTCCTTCGATTCTCATAAGTTGTTAGAGCAATTTTAAAAAATCACAAAGACTTTTAAAAAGGCCTGAACTTCTTGCCCCCACTCCCTTGATGCCATGGATAAGCTTGAACTTAAGAGCCTTCATTTGAACAGTCTTCTTAGCCTTTACCAAGTTAAAATATCTAAGGAATTCCTTAGAGCTGCCTCTACCTTCTGGGATTCTAAACTTCATGTCTTCCATTTCAAGGGGAATGAATTATGTCCTTTAACTGAGGAATTTAGTGTTGTGGTAGGTTTTCCACTCTATTTCCGTCTTGTTTTTGTCATTTGTCTTAAAAGATCTATTTTCTTAATATAACCATGTCTTAATTCTAACTAAGGAGGATGTCTCTACTATACTAATCGGGGATGATTTATCATTTGTCATGCCTTCATTAGTCATTGATTTCTTATTTTAAGAAAGGGAACAAGGAAGCTCTTGAGGGTGTTTATAGGTGTGGAATAAATTTTCTTTGTTTTCTCGGGGCCTTCCTATTCATAGGTGGCTTTGAAAATAGGGGACCAGCCATGCTTTTGAGTGTAGTGGAGGGAATGCATCGTGACCAAACCCTTATGCCACTCGTGGTCACTAAAACCATACCGTGCCAAGACCATCTCCATCACCACGCAGACCAATTCTTCTTAGGAAGGCCATTACTACTACAGGTGGGCTTGCAGGCCCATTCAACGTATGAACTGAACTGGGTTCTAGCTTCATAATTCTGCCTATTCAAACCAATTTTTCTTCGTATTCTTAATTTCATATAGTTTATGTTTTTTCATCCTTTCTTTTCGTAATTATCTTTGACTCTTTTCTTTGTGTTTTTATTTCCTTAGTGGGGAATACCTAGCTTCATAATTCTGCCAAAGAAGGAGACTATTCAAGGATCAATTTATGGCGAATTGGATTCACTTCATGGAGAAGAATCCTCTTATCCGTCGGGTGATTCGTTGGTTGCGCATATGACAACTTAACAGGGGAAATAGTGCATTTGTTTGTTTTATTGGCTTATCAATGGAAATTTAATTTTTCCCATGACAATTAATGAGACAATTTGACATGGGTAGTCTATCCCTACATTGGATTGCATTGTCCCTGGGAGCTTATGAATAATCCTTCCTGTATTAAGTCTTGGTTGAAATATTAGGTTCATCAACCCACCATTATGATGTCGGTAGTCACACGGTCTACACATGTCTTAGAGGATTATCTGGAGTGGATTAATGAACGTGACACCGAGGCGAGCAAAGTTTTCTGTGCCAAAGAGAACGCTGCCAATGCACTAAAGACTAAGAAGATAAAACTGACCGAGTACAACTCATCTTGTAGTGGAAGAAAAAGAGTTGAGGTCTTACTCCTTAGAAGACAACACCCCAAGTCAAGAAGGATAAGAAATTGAAGGAGGCTTAGGAATTTAGCTTTGCCTCTTATTTTAGAACATAGTTTTAATACTTTTCCATAGTGTTATGCCATTCGGACTTTCATTTCAAGTTGTATGCTTTTCAGAATTTTAAGCTAATAAAAGTACTACAATTTTGGTCTTATTACCATTATTGTAAATTCTTGAATTTTTTAAACTTCTGAATTCCATGATCTGACCCAGTTCTCATTGACAGAGTTAGAATTCCTAGCCCCGTTTAGCTTTAGGGGGTCCACTCGAGTTCACCAAAGACCAGACCTGATCTCCTCAAGGAACCCACCCCGACCCTCTGGGGTAACACATTCGGTTGTTCCTTTTAGACCTTAGCAGTCCACTTAGCACTTCTTTTTTTTGGTGCTTAAAGATGGGCAAGATATTAATAATAAGTGATTAGGCCGGGTCTTTAGGGCTTCTTACATATTCGCATTGTGGAATCAGGCCTTTGTAGTTCATTAGTGTTATTATTATTATTTGGCCTAGTATGGGCCTCATGAACTTATTATGGGTCTAATATAGGGAAAGCACACCTATTTGTTTTTCTCTTTTTTGGAAGCATCTTATGGGATTTAGTGAAGAGTGAAGTTACTAGGCATAATACTTCTTCAACTGATTAAGATTTGCATATTGACTACATTCCTCCTCATTCATATACATAATTTTTATTGAAACTTGGCATAAGTTTTTATAAAGTATAGGCTTAGCAAATAGGCTTAAGTTCCCCCCTGGGTCCTTTGTAGGAGCCCTTATTTTCTTTAAAACCATGCTTTCATCAAACATGTCTAATTCCTTATATCGAGCTTGGCATAGGTGAAATCCGTGCTTGGCACAGTTGGACGTGATGTAAAGCCCTTAACCTCCTTTCATCAAACATGTCTAATTCCTTATATCGACCTTTTACTCGCTCTAACTTTGGGATTTGGCTTTCCATTATGGCTCTGAGCAAGGCTATTGCTCTTTTTATTAGGAAGACTGCTTCCATTCCATATATTAGGGAGGAAGGTGTTGCTCGCATGGATGTGCGGATCGATGTTTTATATTCCCATAAGGAGAAGGGTAACTTGTGGGCCTATCATTGCAATTTTCAGCCATTTTCTCAATTATTGTTTTTCTCATTCTTATTGTCCGAGTCAATGGCACTATTCGTTTGGGGTTGACAGGGGGATGACTTAGTTATTGGATTTGATATTTTTGAAGCAAGTTTGCCACGTCTTTTCTAAAATGGCTTCCTTGATCACCTTTCAATTCATGTGGCACACCATACATGACTTTATTGATGATGAATTTTGCCATATATTTTAAGGTAATTTTAGTATACGAAGCTATTTCTACCCATTTTGTAAAGTAGTCAAGTGCTACATGCACATATTTATGATCACCAGTTCCCTTTGGTGTTGTCTTTCGAATTATATCAATTCCCCAGACCCAAAACAGCCATGGTGAAGTTAAGTGTTGATAGAAATAAAGGTTACTGGTGCTTTAAGTTTGCATATATTTAACACTTATGACATCTTCTAACATATGCATGGCAATTAGCTTCCATTGTGGGCCAGCAATACCCCATTTTTTGAACCTTTTTTACTACCATCTGGCATTCATATGCAATCCACATTCTTCGTTATGGACCTCCTTCATAATTTCTTGTGCCTCTTCATGTGTTTTGCATAACATATTTATGCCCATATTTGTCTTCTTGTGTAACTTCCCATTTTCTTTGAAATATTGCAAAGCCAATAATCTTAATGCTCATTAGGATTTTGGGGTCGAACCAAAAGGGTACTCCTTTATTAGATATTGATAAAAATTATTACACAAAGCAGTAAGGTTGATGCAACATATTTCTGTTGTACAATAATGTGAAGGTTTATCTATCCTTTCCATGAAGAATGAGATCAAATGGATGCCACTTGGAATATTGATCACAATATTACTTGAGCAACTGACATGCACCGCAAGCGCATGAGTGTTGTATTCTAGATTAAAATATTGTCCACGTGGGCCAATACAATCTATCAAGTTTTATCTTTCTAGAAATGCTAAGCGAAATAAATATCAATGGATTGGTTATCTAAAATCAAAACACTGAGCAACAAAGTAGGATATCTACCAATGAGAAGCATCTAGGGACTTGTTTTGCCGTCAACGAGTTATATTTTGAATCAAGCATGTGCTTTTCTCTCGTTTGGATGATTTAAAGCATAACAATCAAACATAATTCAATCTTCTCCCTCCGAAATAAACTAAATTACTTAAACTAACCTAATCACTATTCTTTCAAAGGTTCTTATTTTAGTCTAAGTTAAACATCTTGATTACTAATTTTTCCCCAAAATACAATTCTCTTTCAAGAACAACTAAGTTAAGTCTAATCTTGTTAATCTAATGGTGGGTTTCTCCTTTCAGTACTTCATCCTACTATGTAGTTATATGCAAGCGATTTGGTCTAAATCGCTTATAATCAATCAAACCACAAGATAGATTGAATCAACCCATACGAGATCAAACATAAGATTTTGAAAAAGTTAGGAATCTAATAAAATTGTTTGGCAAGCAAATCCTAAGACTAAAAGAACTATTCACTCATGATTATTGTGACTAAAACCAAACGTGTTCAAACAAAACATGAATCTAACTAGAAAAAATATAAATGGAGTTCAAGAAGTAAAAGACAGAAGATTGCTTAGCGACGATGAAGATTGTTCACATGATCTTTCAATCTTCAAAGCATCCACTTACGAATTCCTTCACTTAAGTCTTCTTTTTGCTCTAAAATGATTAGAAAAGATTGAACTAATAAGAGAGATGAGTGATTGTATGAGTGGAGAAATGCCTTACTAAGTAGTCGAGCACACCTTCAAATAGCAGCAACCAAGCATTCTCAACCACAAAATCAGAAGAAACGAATAGTTATGATAGTTACAGGCCACCACGGATCGTGACTTCCACCATGAACTGATTGTGGTGGCTTTTATCCCTAAGTTCCTTCTTTCTTCTTTGCCTATAGACACATGTTACTGTGGGGAGGTTCCATGGTGAGTCAAATTGCAACAATTTAAGGACCAATGCCGAGTCAGAATGTCTTAGAGCTTACAAAATACATCAAACAAGCATACCCAAACAAAAAAGGGAATAGGGATGCAAATCATATTCCATGGCACGCAATCCGTTAGGAAATGCTAGCAATGATCAGAAAACAATGCACACTTTAAGCACTTATCAAACCGCCTGATGCTTCAACTATTGCTTGTCCCCAAGGAATCTTGAAATGAAAAGGTCTATTCATAATCTCCTCAGGCAAGACATTAGTAGCATCTTCAATGGTAAAACCCGACCTAAATTTAGCCCAAAAGTTATCAAAACATTTAGCAATTAGATAGAAGAATGGAGTTTTCGAAAAATCCTTAAAGACTAAAGGATCAAAATTTGAATCAATCATCTAAATCATCTCACACAATCACATCAACACAAGGAAAAGGTGGCGTTAGAAAAACTAGTAAAACCTTTGTGTGGTCATCTAACACTCTTCACTCATGTGTTTAAAGCATAGGAAGGTTCCCTCAATTCTCATTCGAAAGACTCAAATCTATCATAAGTGACCTATACCTGCAAGTGCACGAGTGTTGTAGTTTAGAAAAAGATATCGTTCCCACAAAGACTAATCATAGTCTATTAAGTTTTGTCCTATAAAAGTGCTAAGGAGGAAAATTTCAATTGAGAATTTGAATGACACTATAATCTAATTGGAAAAATTCAATCAATTTAAAACATCTAGGGATTTGTTTCGCCAAGTAAAGATGTGGATCAATAAAATATAACATGCACTTGATTTATATTAGGGGATTGAAAAGGGTACAATCGTATTTAGAATTCAATCTTTTCTTTCAAAATAAACTGAATTGTCTAAACTAACTAATTATCATTATTTCAGATGTTCTTGTTCAGTTTAAGCTATGGATTTTTGATGGCTAAAGTTCCTCTTAACAAGCTAATATTTCTCAAGTATTGCTAAGTCAAGTCCCGTCTCGTCAATCAAATCACACCTTTAAGTCCTTCACTTAACTATTTAGAATTAGCAAATGAATTTGGCTAAAATTCACCCACAACAATTTGACATACAAGATAGAATTCAACCAATCCCAATCAAGAACAAGAACAACTAAATAAAAATGAGAGATTCTAACATTAATACTTGGCTAACAATCCCTATATTGAGAAACTACCAACACATATTTAAAGTAACAACAACTAAATAAAGTTTAGGAGAAGGAAAATTAGCACAATTGGAGATCCTCAAGGGTTTCCAACTTTGCACAGGCTCTAAAATAGCAAACACTTCTTCACAACTTACACTCCAAACTAACTAGAAATCTAAAACTAAACTTAGAAAAATAGAAAAGATTGAAAAAACTAAAGAGTAAAAGTTCTCTTTTTTACTGTGCCTTCTCAAATCTGTTGCAAAATGAACCCATTTAAGGAAGAACTCGATCAACCTCAGCTATAAGATGAAGGAAAGCAAATGGGCTTGCAGTTATGGTCTCACCACAGACCGTGCCCTTAACCACGGATTGTCTGTGATGTGGTCTGTCTCGATACTCTTCTCTTCTTCCTCCCTTCCATGGGCATAGTGACTTAGGGGTGTCCATGGAGAGCCAAACTACACTCATTTAGGATCAAATTTGGGGTAAAATGGTCCAAAAATCTACAAAATACAGAAAAGAACTATACCCGAGTGTAAAATCGAAAAAGGAGTGCATAATATAGCATAAAGCACATAATTCTCCCTAAAAATGGCACAAATTGGCCTCAAAATAGAGTGTACTTTAAGGAGTTATTAGTAAGCTTACTAAAACTCTCTAATTCAAGCACCACTAGAATACAAATCATAGTAGGTAATCGTAAGGACTTTGGTAGGGGTTGATCCAGGGCTGCGGGTAAGGGTTAAGAGGGGGCCAAACATTTTGGGAATGTGGTGCTCAAAGCCAATAACTAAGAGAAAAACTAAAACCTCCAAATTTCGTATGAGATTTACCCCCTCAAACCAATGCGACTCAAGCATACAATCAAATCCCTGTATACTATCACATGAGAAGAAGGTGTTGAACCTCAAAAGCAAGTGTATGCAATGCAACAATGCCAAGATCTTTTATTCTCTTTTGTTTGGTTTTGTTTCTTTATGTTTTTTTTTCATTTTTTTAAATCAAAGAGAATGGCTATTGAAATAAACATTAAGTATTTTTTGACACTTTTCCAACAAATCATGACAACCAACCTATGATCAACATAAGGGATCTCTTATATGAATAAAAGTACACAAATCTTTTATTACATCGAAAAACCAAACCAGCCATCGAAAGATCTCAATAAGCCTCATACTAACTCCCAATCACAATATCATGAAAAGAAACTCAATAGTCTTCGCTAAAGGGTAAGATATGTATTTGGCCGAGCACTATGCACGAAAGTTCATATCAATAAACATGAGGTAAGGCTCAAAGTGGCTGGCCATGGGTATATCATGCATAACAAGGGTGGCTATTTGGTCAATATGGCTCAATTATATAAAAAGTACCTTAATCATTTAGCCTACAAATGCTCAGTGCGATCTTGAATAACAGTCAAAGCAAGTTTACAAAAATGATGCCTAGGAAGAGTCACTCAAGAATAGGCAAACAGATTAAAATTAATGAAGTAGTCTTTTAAAGCTCAAAGCCTCACAGCACATCTACCTTAGTCATAACTAGCTCATTAGGACTCCCATGCCAACATTTATGCAATGATTCATTGAGCAACCAACTCGCATTCAACACATGGTCAAGACATGAAACAAATTTTCAAAAACTCATTTCCAAATACTTTTATTCAAAATTGGGCATGTTGAATTCCAAAAGTACACAACCACAAGAGGGGGGTGAATTGTGGTGGCCGATTTTCGCCTAATAACTGACAAACAACCGTAGCACTTGATTGCAGAGATTGTTTGTAAATCACAAACAACCTTACGCCTTGTTTGTAGCGGTTGTTCTCAATTGATTCAGTAGCGAAATTCAAAGTAATAAATGCGGAAATAAAGCACACACAATTTTTACGTGGAAAACACCTCTAGCCCAACTGAGGTGTGAAAAACCACGACCTACCTCGTGTAGGATTTAACCACTTCACTAACGGGCTGAAAACGTTACAAAAGCAACACTCCTTGTTACAACTTGTAACCCACGTAATCTTCTTCCCTAAGACAGGTTACACCACGTCCAATCTCACCAGATAGGACACGTCCAAAGTCCACACGACTGAGGACACACTCACTCACTTTCTGTTCTGAGAACAGGGGTACAAAACACCTTACTGGGGTGCTTCTGACTTAAGCAGATGTAAGGTACAATGAAGTCCTATTATGCCAAGAAATTGAAAGCTCAGTTAAGCACAATCTTCTCACGGTTTTTCTCTTTGAAATTCAGCTCTAAAAATCTCGTACTTCTTTGTAAAAACCGGATTGTCAAATGGGAGAGAGAATTTCAATATTTAAACGCACAACCCAATGGCTATTCTTTTCAAAAGATAGGGAAAATCCTCTATTTTTAGTCGCTTAGAAGATTCACCAAAGATTTCCAACGGCTAAGAGAGGAGAGAAATTTTCTTAAAATATCTTGGCCGAGTAATCTAGCTTGAAAAGGATAAAATCTTGATTTATCCCAAATTCAATCAAGACCTAAAAATAAGGGATAAGAATCTTTCAAGAGAAATCTTTAGCAAAAACGGTTTTGCAATTTTTTTTTTTCAAATTCAAAACAAATCTTTTTAGATCTGGCAGCCAACCGAAGCAAATTTCCAGATAAGACTGATGTAGCTGCTGTAGTTTTTGAGAACACCCTAGGCACCCTGTTTGCAGGGTTGTTTGGAAATGGTGTCCCAAAGCAACTTTTCGAAAACCGTTTTCAAGAAGTGTTAAAAATGATACTTTCAAGATTGGCATATTAACAAGAGTCTAGAAGATAAAAACTAAATTAACCAAGACTCCTTGTAAGAATTAGTTGCCTTATCAAGAGTGAATATGCTGCTCTAAAACACCTTGGTCACCTTGATTCCTTGGCTGATCTTGTGTAGCTGAATATTCCCCAAGACTTAAACCATATGTGTTGTTTGCTGATCTTGTGTCACTGAAGCTCGGAATCTGTTCCTAAGACTTGTTCTCAACATTTAGCTACCAGGTTAATAAAATATCACAAACAGCGGTGTAGGAACAACGGTGTATTAGGCCCTGTTTGGAGAGCTTGTTTGGAACAACATTACTTAGACAAATATGTTACTCTTGGATTTGTTATCATCAAAACTAAATATAATCAACGAATTCCCCCTTTTTGATGATGACAAACCAAGTGACCATATTGACAAAATTAAAAAGCTTAACAACGTTTAATGCTGATAGGGATCCTCTAGGTGCTAGGTCATCTAGGTACTAGGTCATAGAGCACGTCATATGGTTTTATTCATATGGTCTTATTCCCCCTTTTGGCATCATTAAAAAGCATAAACAACAGTATGAATGCAAGAAAAGAATATAGAGCATAAGGTGCAAGAAGCATCATTAAGGAGATATTGCATTAAAAACAGTACAATGCCAAAAACGAAGATGGGAGGAGACAAGAGAACAGCCTAGAGAATCAGGTTGCAGGGGGTGGTCTCGTTTGCAGAGGAGGAATGCTGGGGGCAAGAGTGGAGAGAAGGGCAAGCAATTCCTCATGGCGTTTAGCGGAGAGGGCTTGCTCCTCAGCAAGAGCAGCCTTGACGGCTGAGAGCTCATCCTTGAGGCGGGCATTGTCCTTAAAAACAGCCTCAAGTTTGATGGAAGGTTGTCCAGAAACAGGTAGTCGAGGACCCTATTTGGAGACTGACCCTTCGCCAACCTCATAGTCACACCCGAGCAGAGTGTCAATCCCAATCTCATCAACGACTTGGGCCTCCACTCGCCGTGTGAGTACTATTCCAAGGTGCTCAAACACCCTTGTCAGCAGAAACCCATATCCAAGATCATGGGCCCGGGTGGTGTTCGCAATTCGCCATATGTGGCGAATCATGATTGCAGGGAGGTTGATTAGTTCCTCCCGATCCAGTAAGTCCACCAGGCATTGATCGAGGGCATCAGCTGAGTTTCGCCCTTGACCTCGCGGAATTATGTTCTTGATAGTGAACATAAACAATAGTTGGTGCAGGGAGGTCATTTCACCCTTCTTAATAGAGAGGGGTGTTCTCAGGCCCTGTTTTTGACTGAGACGTTGGGACGCCTCTCGGAGTCTGACTGTTTCTAGGGCTGTTTTATCTTCCCTCACATACACGTCAAAGCCTTGGGAGGGTACTCCCAAAATTTTCCCAAGTGTGGGCGCATCAACCTTAATGCGTTGCCCATTCACAAAACTAGTCACCACCCCTTCGGTGACACTGCAGTTGGCGTAAAACTCAGCCAACTCAGGCACAGAACACCCCAGCTGGGTGTTTGCAAACAAGTCGAGCCAGCCTTGAGCGCGCAACTTGGTCAGGAACACCCCCAGACCCTGTTCCTCGAAAAAGCTTACATTCACTACCTTCCCCCTGACGACATTGCGCTTAAGCAACTGCGCATGTTTGTCAGACATAGGAGAGGGAGTGAACTGCTTTGGGCGTTTGGGGGCAGGAACAGAGGTGGTAGCTTCTGGTAGGGGGGCTGTTCTGGGCTTTCGCTTGAGGGGTGTTTTTGCAGGAGAGGGCTTCACAGCAGGTTTAGTGGTTGATTTTGGAGGGGCTTGTTCTTCAGAGGACTCGGAGAACACCGGTGTCCCCTGTTTGAAGGTGGTGTTCTCAGAGTCAGAACTCGAGAACCCTTCGGTAGAAGAGGAGGAAATCTCCTCGATGACAGGAGCAGAGGGTTTGGAGATACGGTGAGAGGATTGAAAAGCTATTCTCACAGATTTGCGAGAAGGCTTGGAGGATTGTGGAGAAGAGGGAGTTTGAGAGGGCTGAGACCTTGGTTGTGGCCTTGTTCTTGGCGTTCTGCTACGCCTGGCCACTATTTTCACCCTTTTCCTTTTCTCTCCAGTTTGAGCGACCGGAGTGGGGGTTTCAGCCTCAGGGAGAGAATCCTTCTCTAAACTCTCCTCTGATGTCTCATTCGACTTCCCTTGGAAGTCGACATTCAGATCCTCCACATACACACCTTCGACAGAGGCATCCCCTGTTTCTGTCGCTGTGTCAGGAAACAACCCAGAAGAACAGGGCTCAAAATTAAACCCTTCAGGGGTTTCCAACAGTTGGTCTTGAGACCCCGATAGTGTACCCTCTGACTCGACTTTAATGGGACAAGCAATTGTCCCTACAAGGAACACCAATTCCCTTCCACAGTCGAAGGGAATATCATCCATCCCCATTCCCACTGATTGTAGGGACAAGCTTTTCAGGAATTTGAAAGGCTTGTACAGGATTGGGCGAGGGGGAGCAGGGATTGAGGACGCAAGAACGAGGGCTTTTGATTGAGAGGAGTTGTTGGGAGCCATTGTTGCTAGAAGAGAGAGATTAGGGTTTAAGGTTTTTACAGGGTTCTCAGGTTTTGCTTGTGTGCGAGATGAACGGCAGAACTGAGAACAGGGCATATAAAGGGGGAGAGAGAGAGAGAGAGCACCCAAAATCTTTAGAAGATTTCTCGGTTTGCAACGGGTGTGAGCATTAAAAGCTTGTGCCTTGGGAAGGAAAGAAAACACATCGAGCAACCAAGGGGCGTACCTGTTCTCTTCGTTATGCCTGTTCTTTGCCGTCTGATCTTGATTGGACTTAATGGTATTAAGGCGGCTCCAGTACATCCCCTTATGCTGCACTAAGTGGATAAGTAGAGACAAAATGCACGCAATTCGAGTGTATGCAATCACATCCGTTGCTAATAAGATTTGCAAACAGGGGGAGAGAACAGGGTGTAAAGGTTGATCTTACCAAACCCAGTTCATGTTCTGGAAACAGGTATCTCAGGGTGTTCTCACCAACCCTAGTTCCAGTCTATTTCTCTCAAAATTGATCTCTAGCTAGTGCCTTAGTGAATATATCAGCAATTTGATTTTCCGTTGTGCAAAAATTCATAGAGATTAAACCCTTTTCAACATTATCTCTCAAGAAATGATATCGAATGTCAATATACTTTGTTCTTTTATGTTGACATGGATTTTTGGGCAATGTTAATTGCACTTGTGTTATCACAAAAAATAGGAATGCATCCAGTGTCAACATAAAAGTTCTTAAGCTGTTGCCTTATCCACAATAGTTGAGCACAATATGAAGCTGCTGCAACAGATTCAGCTTCTACTGTGGACATGGCAACAGAATGTTGCTGCTTGGTAGCCCAAGATACCAAACAAGGTCCAAGAAAGTGAGCCATACCTGAGGTACTCTTTCTATCAACTAGGAATCCAGCATAGTCAGCATCAGCATATCCAACAAGATCAAAATTACAACCTCTAGGATACCATAAGGCTAAATTGGGTGTATGTTTCAAATATCTTAGTATCCGTTTCACAGCCTTAAGATGAGTTTCCTTAGGATTAGACTGAAAACGGGCACATAAACCAACACTAAAAACAATATCTGGTCTACTAGCGGTTAGGTATAGGAGTGACCCAATCATGCCCCTATAGAGTTTCTCCTCCACTGAGGGACTCCCATAATCCATAACGAACCTGGTTGAAGGAGAAATAGGAGTGTCTACGGGTTTGGCCAACTCCATCCCAAAACGCTTAAGTAGCTCCTTGATATACTTTTGTTGATGGATCATGGTGCCGTTTGGAGTTTGCTTGATTTGTAAGCCTAAGAAAAAGTTAAGCTCACCCATCATGCTCATCTCAAACTCACTCCTCATCATATTTGAAAATTCATTGCATAAATTATGATGAGTTGCACCAAATATAATGTCATCAACATATATTTGGACAATCAATAAATGTTCCCCCTTAGATTTTAGAAACAAGGTATTGTCTACCTTGCCTCTTCTAAAATCATTTTCAATTAAAAAACTTGACAACCGTTCGTACCAAGCTCTAGGAGCTTGTTTTAGGCCATAAAGAGCTTTGTCAAGTTTGAAAACATGGTTAGGAAATTCACTGTTTTCAAAACCAGGGGGTTGTTTGACATACACCTCTTCTTTAAGGTATCCGTTGAGGAATGCACTTTTCACGTCCATTTGATATAGCTTGATTTCCATATGAGCTGCAAAGGCTATTAAGATTCGAATAGCCTCAATTCTAGCAACTGGTGCAAAGGTTTCTTCATAATCGATCCCTTCTTCTTGATTATACCCTTGAACAACCAGCCGTGCCTTGTTCCTAGTGACTGTTCCTGACTCATCCAGTTTGTTTCAGAACACCCACTTGGTTCCAATGATTGTTCTCTCTGCAGGTTTAGGTACAAGGTGCCATACTTTGTTTCTTTCAAATTGATGGAGTTCTTCTTGCATTGCCGTGAATTTGCAAGAGCTTCATTCACACTCTTTGGCTCAATATTAGAGAGAAAAGCATAGAAAGTACAGAAATTCTTAAGCTTAGACCTAGTTTGCACTCCACTGTTAATACCAGACAGAATTTGATCAAGGAGGTGCGAACTATGGTACTTCCATGGTCGTGGAGTAAGAGGATCCACAGACCCATGCTCTACTCTAGTCGTAATATCAAGCTTACGATCATCTCCTGAGCCTGTTTCTGCACCTGTTTGTAAGCCTGTTCCTGAAGAACATGGTCCCGAACAGGTTTCAACGGTGTTTCCTCCTGTTTGGTGTTCACCTTGCCTGCTGTTCTGAGGAACACCTTCAGGAGTTGTTTTCTCTATGGTGTTCTTACCTCGTTTATCTTGGAGCAACACTTCTTTTCGAACAAGACCTAATTCAAGTTCATCTTCCTGTGCATCATTCTCACTCAACAAGTTAGATTCATTAAAAAGCACATGCACACTTTTCTCAACACACAAGGTCCTTTTGTTAAAGACTTTGTATGCCTTGCTGTGAGAAGAATAGCCAAGAAATATTGCCTCATCACTCCTAGGGTCAAACTTTCCTAAGGCATCCTTCCCATTATTATGCACAAAACACCTACAACCAAATGTTCTTAGGTGCGTAATATTGGGTTTTCTGCCCTTGAAAAGTTCATAAGGAGTTTTGTTCAAAATGGGTCTGATCATGCATCTATTTATAATGTAACATGAGGTGTTCAATGCTTCTGCCCAGAAATACCTAGGAAGACCACTAGCAATAAGCATTGTTCTGGTCATGTCTTCCAGGGTGCGATTTTTGCGCTCAACCACCCCATTTTGTTGGGGTGTTCTTGGAGCTGAGAAGTTATGATCAACACCATGTTCATTGCAATAGTTGATAAAACTTGCATTTTCAAACTCAGTTCCATGATCAGATCTCAGGCTAATTAAGGAGTGTCCTACTCTCTTTTCAACCTTTTTGAGAAAGGCAATAAAATTCTCAAAGGTTTCATCTTTGGATGCCAAAAACAAGGTCCAAGTAAATCGAGAGTAATCATCCACTACAACAAGCACATACTTTTTCCCACCTCTACTAGTTATCCTCATGGGACCACACAAATCAATGTGTAATAATTCTAGAGGTCGGGTAGTGCTTACACATTTTTTCGATTTAAAAGAAGATCTGACTTGTTTGCCTTTTGCACAAGCTTCACATACCTTGTCATCATTAAATTTGATGGAAGGTAGTCCAATAACCAGGTCTTTTGAAACAAGTTTGTTTAAAAGAGTAAGGCTTGCATGACCTAGTCTCTTGTGCCAGAGCATTATGTCATCATTCACAGCACTCAAACAAGTCAGGTTGTTTTGGGGAAGAGTGGAAATACATACTTTGTAAACATTTTTGTGTCGCTTCCCCCTTAATACGACATCTCCTGTGTTGACATTGACAACCAAGCAATGTGTTCGTGAGAACACCATTAGGTTGTTCTTATCACACAGTTGGGACACACTTAGTAAATTATGCTTTAAACCATTAACTAAGTGCACATTTTCAATTGAGTGGGAGAGAGTTTTACCAATGCTACCTACACCGACAATTGTCCCAGACTTGCCGTTGCCAAAAGCCACGCTCCCATCGGTTGAAGCTGTAAGTGAGAGAAAGTTTGATTTTTCTCCAGTCATATGTCGCGAACACCCACTATCAACATACCACAGCTGCCTGTTTTCAAGGTTGTTTTCTGATCTGTTTGACAGGGTGTTTCTTACCCTGTTTGCTGGGTTGTTTGTGGGGTTGTTCTCTCTTACTTCAGCCTGCAAAACAAATCACAGGTTAGTTTTGGGAACCCAGATCCACTTGGGTCCCATTCTTTTAGACAAGTAAAGCTCATCTTTTCTAATCCAGATTTGTTTCACATACCTTTCATTTTTTTCAATGACATACCTTCTCAGAGGACATGAATATCGATAGTGACCAGTTTTACCACAATGAAAGCAAACAATGTTTTCAGGTAATCCCACATACTTTCTATGAATTGGGTAAACTGTTCGTTTAGGCTTATATCCAAGTCCCTTTTTGTTTCGACTGTGGTGAGTGTTTAACCAATCAAGGGCTTGTGAGGACTTGTTCCAGCGCTTGGTTGTGATAAGCTCGGTTTCCAGTTTTTCTATATTAGCATGCAAACCCTTGTTCTCCCTGAGCAAGGACTCAACCATTCCTTCCACCTCAAAGAGTTTTTCCTCCATTCGAGAATAATCTCCTTCTTTTATAAAGAGGTTTTCTTTGAGCGTATTAATATTTTCATGTAAGCCCAGTTTTTCATTTTTAAGGATCTCATTTTCTAGTTCTAGGTCTCGGACATCTCGTTTCAATTCAGCACAAGTATCCATCAAGGTATACAAAAGTTCTTCGAGAGTTGCTTTATTGAGACCACGTACCTTGTTCTTGAGATCAGTAAGACTGTTTGTTGATTCATCATCTGAATCCGTGTCACTTTATGCCATGAGAGTTACAGCACCTTCATTAGTTTCAGACTCACCTTCATCCTCAGAGGAATCTCCCCAGGCAGCAAGCATAGCCTTCGAGAATCGTCTCCCAGAACTGCTTGCAGCTTGTTTTCTACCTTGTTTCCTGGGGTGTTCTTGCTCTTGCTCTTCTCGAAGTAGTGGACAGTTCTTCACAATGTGATCTGGTTTGCCACACTTGAAACACCCTGTGAACTGTTCTCGGGGGGTGTTTCTGGACTTACTGAAGTCTTTTCTTTTGCTGTTTTCTTTGACCTTTTTGAAGAATTTCTTGAACTTTCTTGTCATTAAGGCCATCTCTTCATCCTCAAGGTCAGAGTCATCATCCTCTTGTGCTTTCAAGGCAAGCCCACGATCCTTCTTCTGCTCCTCTTTTTGTTGTGAGTTCTTTCTGAGTTCATAGGTTTGAAGATTGCCAATCAACTCGTCGAGGGTGATCTTGTTCATGTCTTTAGCTTCTTGGATGGCTGTCACCTTCGCTTCCCAAGACCGAGGCAAAATCCTTAGAATCTTCCTCACCAGCTCTTCTGTGGTGAAGGATTTTCCCAGGGATTTTAGCTCGTTTGTTATGTGGGTGAAGCGTGTGTACATATCCATCACGTTCTCACGATCACCCATATCAAACAATTCATATTGCCTCATAAGTAGCTCACTACGTGATTGTTTGACTTGACTTGTTCCTTCATGAGCTACTTGGAGGGCATTCCATATCTCCTGAGCTGACTCACACTCCGAGATACGTGTATATTCATCTGGACCTAGGCCAAAATACAATAGCTTCTTGGCCTTGGCATTCTTTTCCATTTTCTTATAGTCTTCACCATCAAACTCTATGGGTTCCTTGGGAACCTTCTTACCATCTTCAAGCACCTTGGTGGGAACAAGGGGCCCGTTCTTGATGAGCATCCATAATTCATAATCTTCTGCCTGAATATAGTTCTCCATCCTATTCTTCCACCAACTATAATGTTGGCCGTTGAAATAGGGTGGACGAGTAATGGATTGCCCTTCAAGGATTCCTTGTGGTGTACTCATCTTAAGAATCTCTCAAGGTGTTAGCCCTTTTGAGAGAACCCGCTCTGATACCACTTGTTGAATTCTAAGAGTGCACAACCACAAGAGGGGGGGTGAATTGTGGTGGTCGATTTTTGCCTAATAACTGACAAACAACCGTAGCACTTGATTGCAGAGATTGTTTGTAAATCACAAACAACCTTACGCCTTGTTTGTAGCGGTTGTTCTCAATTGATTCAGTAGCGAAATTCAAAGTAATAAATGCGGAAATAAAGCACACACAATTTTTACGTGTAAAACACCTCTAGCCCAACTGAGGTGTGAAAAACCACGACCTACCTCGTGTAGGATTTAACCACTTCACTAACGGGCTGAAAACGTTACAAAAGCAACACTCCTTGTTACAACTTGTAACCCACGTAACCTTCTTCCCTAAGACAGGTTACACCACGTCCAATCTCACCAGATAGGACACGTCCAAAGTCCACATGACTGAGGATACACTCACTCACTTTCTATTCTGAGAACAGGGGTACAAAACACCTTACTGGGGTGCTTTTGACTTAAGCAGATGTAAAGTACAATGAAGCCCTATTATGCCAAGAAATTGAAAGCTCAGGTAAGCACAATCTTCTCACGGTTTTTCTCTTTGAAATTCAGCTCTAAAAATCTCTTACTTCTTTGTAAAAACCGGATTGTCAAATGGGAGAGAGAATTTCAATATTTAAACGCACAACCCAACGGCTATTCTTTTCAAAAGATAGGAAAAATCCTCTATTTTTAGTCGCTTAGAAGATTCACCAAAGATTTCCAACGGCTAAGAGAGGAGAGAAGATTTTCTTAAAATATCTTGGCCGAGTAATCTAGCTTGAAAAGAATAAAATCTTGATTTATCCCAAATTCAATCAAGACCTAAAAATAAGGGATAAGAATCTTTCAAGAGAAATCTTTAGCAAAAACGGTTTTGTAATTTTTTTTTTTCAAATTCAAAACAAATCTTTTTAGATCTAGCAGCCAACCGAAGCAAATTTCCAGGTAAGACTGATGTAGCTGCTGTAGTTTTTGAGAACACCCTAGGCACCCTGTTTGCAGGGTTGTTTGGAAATGGTATCCCAAAGCAACTTTTCGAAAACCGTTTTTAAGAAGTGCTAAAAATGATACTTTCAAGATTAGCATATTAATAAGAGTCTAAAAGATAAAAACTAAATTAACCAAGACTCCTTGTAAGGATTAGTTGCCTTGTCAAGAGTGAATATGCTGCTTCAAAATACCTTGGTCACCTTGATTCCTTGGGTGATCTTGTGTAGCTGAATGTTCCTCAAGACTTAAACCATATGTGTTGTTTGCTGATCTTGTGTCACTGAAGCTCGGAACCTGTTCCTAAGACTTGTTCTCAACATTTAGCCACCAGGTTAATAAAATATCACAAACAGCGGTGTAGGAACAACGGTGTATTAGGCCCTGTTTGGAGAGCTTGTTTGGAACCACATTACTTAGACAAATATGTTACTCTTGGATTTGTTATCATCAAAACTAAATATAATCAACAGGGCATATCAAAGGATCATAAAAAGCCAAAGAAGACTATCTACTCTGCATATTTCATCATTGGAGGTTTTTTCTTTCATTTTTTTAAATTTTTATAATTTTTTTCTTTTTTTACAATGTAAACCTACATAGAGTTAATCCTAAAATGCAAATATAACATATATGCTACTAACATCCTAAATGCATAGGAAATGTAAAACTATGAAAATAAAATTAAATGCAGCAACTACATGCTCTAACCACAAGTTAATCTTAAATGCAATTCTAATTGTAATTATGTACGACGTATACACATCCACATACTCAAGATGACACCATCAATTCCAGTCAGTTAACTCCCTCATGCTTGGAGAAAGCATTGTCCTCAATGCAAGGATATAGTTACAAAAAGGGATGGGAAAGTAACCAAAAGTACTAGAAAGGATGGGAGAGGGAGGGTGGGGTTAGTCTTAGGAGATATGTCAATCTCTCCAAGTCTCTAAACAAGCTGTAAGGTCCTAGAAGTAGTAATTTTAGGAGGCAATCTTTGCACGTAGCTCATCATGCCTCTCTTGAACAAAGTCATGGAAGGCGACATTCTCAGTTTGGACATAAGCTCGTAGGGAGGCTTGCTCCTCTTGGATTGATCGAGGTGTAGCATGCACATCATCAAGATCATAGAAGGAGGATGATTGGTAAGGATTAGAGGTTCCATAGTGAGTAGGTGTAGAGGTGGGGGTACGGTTTGAGCCATTTCTTCATCACTAGGTAAAAAGTAGAGATTAGCCCAGTTTAAAATAGTGGTATGCTCAACATTGAGAAGAGGCATTAGCCGGCTCCTGAGGTATATCCAACAGACTTGATAAGATTCCATCTTACAAAATTTCATTTGCTCAAAAGCGATCATTTTTAGCCGTTCGGACGCTGGAACTCTATCATCAAGATTAAGGTGAACGCTAATCGACCTAGAAATGGGGGTAATGAGACCCCCAACCACAATCTAGTGACCACACTATATAATCCGGTGGTGAAGAAATACCCTGGGTTAATACAGTTGCCATCCAACATACTAGATATGAAATACACCTCTAACAAGCGAGCACATTTAAACTATCCTTCCTAGCAAATAGACCACAAGGTAACAACCTTTAGGTCACTTGAATATCGGGGTTTCTAATGATTGTGCCTTTAGAATGGCTAGAATCGTACCCATGGTCCCCCGTAATTTCTTACCAAAAAGAATTCGAGTTTACGCCCTTAGGGGATGCAACGATGTGGTAAGTCCAAGCTATATGAAAGACAAACGATGGCATTGAAGGCACTTAAATTCAATACAAGGAAATATGACCTTCTTGACAAAGTGGACCACTACTGACCTCTATGTGGCAAGTGCTTAAAAATTCAAGTGTTAGATCCCTATATCCGCAGCTCCAAAAATTGACCTATTCTACCCTGAGCAAACTACCAATGAATATTATTCATCAAGTACAAGTTGGTCAACAAATCCTCATCAAAGTATCTAGTAGCTATAACGAGTCTACTATTCAATGCATTAAATTGAGCAGTATGATTCGGATTAGTTAAATCAAGAGGGTGAGGAGCATTAGCTCAGGTCCTAGTGTTGGTGGATGTGTGAAGTGTGTATGGTGGCTCTCCAGGGCTTGTCTTGATGTCCCCTCTCCTTGAGTGGTCTTTGCCCTTTGATTTGGTGCCATTAGAACTAAATGGAGAGTAATGTGGAAAGGTAGTTAAGAATCCTCAACAATGGAGGATGTGAAAGTATGGGAGGGGAGAGAAAAATGGAGATATGTAGGCAATGTAGTGGTAATGGAGGAAAAAGAGAAGAATATTAGGAAGAAAGATAAAGAATTTGACAAGAGAAAGAGTGGGAATGTGAATGAGAAGAAGGAGATTTAAATTTTAGATGAATGGGTAATGGATGTGGTGAATTTGGGGGAAATTTAGTAAGATTAGGGATGAATGAAGTTGAATTGGGGAAAAGAGAAGAAATTTAGAGTGATTTTGGTGAGATTAGGAGTTAAAATCATGAAAAATGGAGGTTAAAGGTGGAGCTGGTGTGGAGGTTTTAGAAAGAGAAAGTGAGGTTGTCTTTGGGCTTCTTTTGCTATCTTCTTTGATCCATAAGGCCTCAAAATCTTCGTTGTACCATTATGATTTGGGTTTACAAAATCAAAATCTGCAAACACTTCTCAAACAAGCAAAACTAAGTATAATAGTAGAAGTAGGGGCACAAATCATATAATTAAGCATATTAATCCCCTAAAACGATTCCCCAAATGCCCATGAAATTCTATGTAAATATGAAATTCATCAAAGGTTTAGAGACAGAGAGATTCGGAGAAAGAAGAAGAATGAAGAGGAGGGGCAAGTTTTCTAGTCAAAAACCCATCACCGCTGAGGACTGGGGCTCACCACAAACTGTGGTTCCTACCATGGACCCTCCATGGTGCCCTCCATTCACTTTTTTTTTAAAATCTTATTTTTTGGGTTAGGGTTGGTTATAGGACTGTGGCCCAGTTGTGGACTATCCATGATCAACCTTGTCTCTTGATGTTTTTGTTCTTGTCTTCCATGAACCGTGGTTTAACCAAGAATAGGCTCTGATAGATTCTATCTCAACCCTTTTTTGTTCTTCCTCCCTTTCTTTTTTTTCTTTTCTTTTTTCAAATACCCTAGGATCTAATACAACAGAGGTAAAAAGAAAAAGAAAGTTGTAAAATCAATAGGATTGCCTCTCAACAATCGCTCTTTTATGGTTAAGAACTCGACTTTCCTTCCCTATTCTTGAACGGGGTCGGTGAGAGTATGGACAACAACCTTATTAATGGGTTCATCCACAGAGTAAGGCTTAAGATGCTGTCCATTGACCTTAAACAAAATAGTGTACTCACTCCACACCTCTACTGCACCATGAGGGAACTTTGGTGACTTGAAATGGTCCCGACCATTTGGACCTTAGCTTATCTAGAAACATTCTCTAATTCAAATTGAACAATAGAGCCATGTCACCTTCTTCAAACCACTTTTTCAAGATGTGCTTATCATGCCATCTCTTAGTTCTCTGATTGTAAATATTGGAGCTGTTATATGCCTCTAACCTCAATTCATCGAGCTTAATCAATCGCAACATTCTTCTGTGTCTAGCTACCTGATGATCAACATTGACGATTCAAATAGCCCAATATAGGTTATGCTCTAATTCAACCAGTAAATGACAAGACTTTTCAAACACTAATTGATATGAAGCAGTGCCCAGACAAGTCTCGTTAGTAGTCCTATAAGCCCATAGGGCATCATCAAGCTTCAAAGACCAATCCTTTTAGGGTGGGTCAACTGTCTTCTACGATATGGTCTTCAACTCTCAGTCGAATAGCTCAACTTGGCTACTTGTTTCGAGATGGTAAGGTGTATAACCATATGATAAACCACATATATCTTTAAGAAAGACTCCAAAGGCTTGTTAAATAGATGAATCCCATTATCAATCAAAAGAGCCATTGGTATGTCAAACCTTATGAAGATGTTGTCCGTAACGAACTTTATCATTGCCTTGGAATAATTGGTCGGAGCAGCAATGACCTCCACCTATTTGGAGACATAATCAACTGCCACAAGGATATTGAGATTGTTATGGGAAGGAGGTAACAGACCCATGAAGTCAATTCCCCCCACATAAAAAAGTTCTACCTCAAGAATTCCATTTTGAGGCATCTCATGCTTCCTTAAAATATTCCTCGTTCTTTGACAGCGGCCACAAATAATAAAAAACTTCCTTTCATCCTTACAGGGAGTGAGCTAATGAAAGCCCATTTTAAGAACATTGATAATCATTTTGTTTGGACAAAAGTCTCCACCGTAAGTTGAGGCCTAGAAATCATAAAGGACACTGGGAACCTCATCCTCTGGCGAACATCTTCAATAGATACCATCTCTACAAAGCTCGTAGAGTAAAGACTCATCCGAAACATAATACTTAGCATCAACTAAGAACTTCTTTTGGGGATATGACTACTTGGGGCACAATATTCCACACACTGTATAATTCACCTAATCAGCATACCACGAGTGACTTGGTGAGAAATAGCAAGCAGTTAGTCATCTGGGAACTAACTATCTATAGGGAGCTCTTCTATAGGAATGGCCTTGGGTTCCAAGCAGGATAAATGATTGGTAGCCACATTCTCTAGCCATCCTTGCCACGGATCTCTAAATCAAAATCTTAGAGAAGAAGAAGCCATCGAATGACGCATGGCTTAGAGTCAAGCTTCTTCAAAAGGTGCTACAATGCAGCATGATCAGACAAAACAATCACCTTAGAATTGACCAAGTATAACCAAAACTTCTCCAAGGCAAATACAACCGCTAGAAACACTTTCTCTATGGTAGCAAAGTTCACTTGAGCCTCATCCAAGCTCCGGCTTGCATAGTAGATGATATACAGCTTATTGTCCTTCATTTGCCCCAAAATAGCTCCCAATGCATAGTCAATAGCATCACACATCACCTCAAATGGAAGCTCTCTCTCCGAGGCTTACATTATAAGAGCTAAAATCAAAGCCTCTTTACTTGAAGAAAGCACTCAAACATTCCTCAATACAGTTAAAAGACTAATCTTTGACAACTAATTGGGTGAGAGGTTTTGCTATTTTTGAAAAATCCTTTATCAACCATCAATAAAAACCTACATGTTTGACAAAACTTTCCACATCCTTCCTAGAATTTAGAGGTGGTAATTTCTTAATCATCCCCATATTTGCTTCGTCAACTTCCATGCCTTTATTGGAAACAATATGGCATAGGGGAACCCCCTCTTGTACCATAAAATGACACTTTTCCTAATTCAGGACCAAATTTATATCCTCATATCTTTTTAACACTTTGGACAAATTATGTAAGCAACGGTTAAAAGATGTACCATATGTAAAAAAATCATCCATGAACACCTCTATAATGTCCTTAATAAAATCGGAGAAAAGGCTCATCATGCTACGCTAAAGGTGGTGGGGCTATTCCATACTCTAAACGGCATCCTCCTAAATGAAAAAGTACCATATAGAAAAGTGAAGGTGGTCTTTCTTGGTCACTAAGGTGGATAGGGATTTAGAAAAACCCCAAATGGGAGTTTTTCGCCATCCTTTCAAGCATTTAGTCAATAAAGGAAAGAAAAAATGATCCGTATGGGTGGCCTTATTCAACTTGCAATAGTTAATGCACATTCGCCAACTCATAACTATCTTAATAGGAATCAACTGATTGTTCTCGTTCTTCGTAATCGTCATGCCCTTTTTCTTAGGCATAATATGGATTGGGCTTACCCAGTTACTATCAAAGATAGGATAGATAATGCTCACCTTAAGAAATTTCAGAACTTTCTTTTTGACCACCTCTTTCATCTTAGAATTCAACCTTCTTTGGTGTTCAATTGAGGACTTATGGTCATCTTCTATTAAAATACTATGCGTGCATAAAAAAGGTTGAATTCCTTTAAGATCATCAATAGTATACCCCATGGCCTTACGATGTAATCTAAGCACTCGAAGTAACGAGTTAACTTGAGATGCACTTAGATTTGCATTGACAATCATCGGATATGTAGAAATAGGGCCAAGAAATTCATACCTCAAAGAAGAGGGTGAGGTTTCAATGCTACCTTTGGCCCTTGCTTCTCATCAAAAGACTGCTCGTCATCACTCACTAGCTCTTCCACCTTGGCAAGGGTAGGTGGAAGTTATGTGGAGTCTTCTAAGAATTAAGCACACATTGGTACTTTGAGATTCTCATCCTTAGTGGTACCATCATTCAACATACTGTACTCAAGAGGGTCATTAGCAACATGGTTAGTAACTTCTTCCCTTATAAGCTATAAACCATCGCAACTCGGTGACACTCAAAAGGAACAAAAGGGAATTTAGAGGCCTTAAATAAGTTAAATTCCACATGGTTATCCCTGCATCAAATGATAACTTACCCATTTTTATGTCAATATGGCACCTGGTGAACCAAGAAAGGCTTCCCAAGAATGATTGGGGGTGTGCATATCATCCTCAATTTCAAGGATCACAAAGTCAATTAGCATATACAAATCTCCTACCTCAATAGGGACATCCTCTAAACACCCATAGGGTATCTCACATAATGTTCCGCTAATTGTGTGGAGATGGTAGTAAGTCTCATCTCTCCCAAGTCCAACTTTTTCATACAAGGAAAGAAGTATCAAGCTCACACTTGAGCCCAAGTCACACAAGGCACGATTGATAGACACATTCCCTATCAAGCAAGGGATGGACAAACTAACGAGATCCTTAAACTTACCGAGAAGCTTCTTTTAGATTGTGGCATTATGCTCTTCAGTTGATGCCACAGCCTCATGCTCTTCTAGCTTTCTTTTATTTGACAAAATCTCTTTAAAAAACTTAGTATAAGAGGGCATTTGGGACAAGGCATCAGGAAATGGAATATTAATGTAGAGTTTCTTTAAGAAGTCTAAAAACTTCCAAAATTACAAATCAAGTTTGGCCTTAGCCATTCTTTAAGGGAAAGAAAAATAGGGAGTATAAGGTTTTGGGGCAGTTTGTTTAGGATCCTTAGGAACCTCATTGGCATCATTCATAACATCATCACTGACATCATTAGAGGGGTTAGATGCCATTTTCTCAACAACATCAATCCCATCACACAGGTTCACATTATCGCTAACCCCCTTTGGCCCTTCTAGTTGCTTACCCCTTGTCAAAATCATAGCATTACATTGCTCCCTAGGGTTTGGTTTGGGCTTGCTAGGAAGTCTACTAGTAGGTACAGATGAAGAGCTAGCTTAAATTTGAGTTTCCAACATCTTATTGTGAGTAGTAAGCATATCAACCTTAAAGGCTAATTGCTCAATGTACTCATATTGCTTTTGTTGTACCATAAACATACTCTCCATCATGGTCTCTAAGTTAGAATTTGAGTAGCTTTTATGGGAGAAAGAGGCCTTTGAAATTCGAGTAGTGGCCTAACATTCGTTTGAGGCACATAGAGGTTAGATCTATATGAGAAATTTGGGTGATTCCTCCAACCAAAATTATAGGCACTGGAATAAAGACTATTGGTCGGTCTAGGGTTGAAGTTGTTGATAAAATTGACTGGGTCACTAGCATCTTGGGCAAAAGGACTCCTACCTTAGCAATTTGTAGTCAAATGGTCAACTGAACCACAAATTTCACATTAAGGGAAAAGGGCACTCGAACTAGCAACATTCATATCCAAACGGTCTAACCTTTGAGTCATAGCGCTTACTTTATGACAGGGTCGTAAATGCACGGTGGTGAGGTAGCAAATCAAGGTCATCTTCCACAGGGACTAGTTCAAGCTATCAATTATATTCCCTCAAGATAGGTTAAGCGAATCAAAATTTGAGAATAAAATTGAGCTGTGCTACTTATCTAATCTAAAAGGTAAAGAATCGAAGAATTTAATCAAATCAAGTAATTTTCCAGCTGAAGAATTAACACAACAACCCTTCTTTAGATGGGGAAATTCCAAAACTGATAATTGAATTATCAAACATCTCTTTCAAGGTGGAACAAAATTCATAAATCTAATCAACTACCACTTCCCAAGGATTTTTTATTAGTCTAGGATCATTAAGAATGCGATTCTCAAATATACAGGTTTCTTAAACAGTGAGTCTTTCTCAAGATCCCCTACACTTAGTTTTCCAACATCTAGTTTCATCTTTTAGTTCTTCACCAATTGTCTAAAACAAGTAAGAATTTGATTAAGTTTCCTACGAGCAAATCAATATCGAAGATTCAATAGAATAAACCCGGCAAACCTGAAGCATTTTTAGATCAGAACAAGAATTGGTTCAATCATAAGAATTCCACTCAATTCCAAGATTAATAATTCAAACTTAAAATAAAAATTAATACTAATCTAAAAAACATAAAGATCTAAAGAGAACAGAGAAGAGAAGGAGGATGAATTGCTTCAGCTCATGCGTACTTGCATAGGTAGATGCAAACCCAACTCGAAATTCGTGCAAATCTTCACTTTCAACTTGCTCTCAACTCTATCTAATCTAAATCTAAATCTAAATCCTACGTATATGATTAATGCTAAAGTGGAATAGAATAGGATGATGAATGAAGCAGTAAAATGTGGCTTTTATCACTGAAATCAAGTCTGCAAAACCGCAATACATAAGGAACATGAACAACTATCAAAGAATCTAGCAGGCTCGGGGGAGCAGGGGCCACCACAGATCGTGACGCCTACCACGGTCTAAACATGGGGCCCTCTGTCCTGGTAGTTCTCCCTCTTTTGACTTGCTGCGTCTCTTGGATCTCCCTAGATCGAGGTTTTGGCCACATTTTGTTCGTGTTGGGGGTCTTTGTGCCTCCTTACCATCTTCTTCAATCTTTACGGCCTCTAAATCTGTAAACACTATGAAAACAGCCGAAACCGAGCATAATAGTAGACATAAAGGCATAATTCGTATAATTAAGCATACTAACACCCTAAAATGACTCCCAAACAGTTATGAAATCCTATGCAAATATGACATTCATCACTCCCTTGCTTAAGCCTTTGCTTGTCCTTAAGTAAAGACTAGAGAAAAGCGATAAGGGGACATGCATCTAGGAGTCAAAACAGAATAACCTTCTCAAAATAGGTAATAGATAGCACATCACAAGTAAGAATGACAATCAACGATAACTACTAATAGTGCGCAAAACATTTCAAAATCAAGAGAAGGTAAATATTTTCAAAGAAGTATATGACCATAAGCTCGACATCAAATTGGATCATCCTCAAAGAACCACAAAGCATATCATGTAAGCACATGGAATTGATTGTGGCCAAATGAACCAGTAGAACCTCACTTTTGGGAAATATGAATCACTCCCACTTATGTGTTTGAAATATAGCATGGGTTCACTCAAGACTCATTCCTAAGATGCAATCTACGATAGCCTTGTCAAGACTCTAAAAGTATCCTCTAAAATTATCCTCGACATAAAATGCAATGTGCATAAGACAATCAAGAGGACTTTACTTGAGCTATAATAAAGGGTCAAGGGAAATGAGTGAACTAATACATTTGGGCAATGTGAATCTATGTAGTCAAATGAATAGGGAGCAACCAATAAGGCACCAAATAACCATAAAGATTGCTAACACTCCAAACCTCAAAAACGTAATGAACATACCCCAATGAATCATACAGGAAATGATTTGGCAAAGAAGAAACACAAGCAATGTACGTATCCAATGCCAATCAAATTATTCATTCTGCCTTTTTATTGTTTGTTGTTTGTTTTCTCCTTTTTTTTGTTTCTTTTTCTTCAACATAAATTTTTTCTTTTTTTTTTGTGAAATGAAATAAAAATTGTAATTATTGAAAGGTATAGAATCACTAAGTACAAACTCACAACCAAATACTTATATACACAACCCAAACAAGAGGGAACCACAAGTAAATGCTAAATTTCATCAATCCTCAATAAACCAACATACCAAAGCCACCTTAAAACTTAATTATCCCTAAAACCACCCACTATAGATATGAAGTATTGCTCTATAGACATTGTTTAAAGATTAGAACATGCGTTTGCCAGGGGTTAATATGAAGGGATGGCAACAAGAAAAGGATATAGGCTTAAAGGGAAAAGGATATATGCTTAAATATATAATACAAGGGTAGGCTATTCGGCTATGTGGCTAAAACAACTAGAGAAAGAATGCCTCTATCACATCAACTATGCACATGCTAACGTGGTTTTGAACAAGAGTATAGGAAAGTTCTAGAGATGCAACGTGAAGGAGCCACACACATGAAAGAACGTGCGACTAATATGACGAATTAGTCCAAATAAGGCCTAAGATTTCATGGGATGTCTACCACATTCGCTTCTAGCTCATAAATGACTCTCATGTACAAACCTTAGTGCCTAGGACTCTAAGCGATAACAAAGTTCTCAATCAAGACAAGGGTCAAAATAGGAAATATTTACAAATCCTTCATAAAATTTCGCACTAAAAGGAATTACACATCAAAAGTTACTTAAGCTCATGAAGACTAACGTGCCTAGCAAAGCATCATTGGAGGGCATCTAAAACCAATATGCACCATCTCTACATGCAAACCTAACATCTAACAAAATGCAACATGCTAATACAAACCAAAAGAAAGCTGAAGCTGTATGCTCTAAAATGTGTGCAAACTAAAAACCAAAGTGAAAAACATAAAACTACCCTTCCCCATGCTTAGATAAATTATTATTCAAAGTAAAGAAAGTAAGAAAGAGGAAAGGGAACAAAATGTAATGATCTCACTGGGTTACTTGCTAAGTACACCAAAGCTAAGGCCTCCTTGTAAATGGGCCAAATGGAGCATCAGCCACTCCATCACGACTTCAAGACACAACCTATCAAATTAGATGTCATCAAAACATGTAGGAGCTTATGAAAATCTGGAGACCACAATCTAGAAAATACAAGGTAAAAGGCAATAACCAAAATCACACGAAAGACAATAAGTATCCTCTTAACCTTATCAAAGACCATAGAAAAATCATAAGAAAGATTAACGAATGTAGTCTACATGACTATCCTAGGTAGGTCATCTAGGCATACACAATAAGGATCAATGGAGGAATCATACCCTCTAAAGGAACATAAATACACATAATCATCAACACTTCCACCAAATGTATCAAGCATGTTTTTCTCACAGCCTAAATCTGTAGTAGCATCCCAAATCATAGGATCACTAATGGGCGTAACAATGTAATACTCAGGGCAAGGAGAGGGTAATGAAGAAAGGGGGGAAACATGTGAATGATCAAGGGGATTGAGGACAACACTATCATCAAAACTACGGTTAGGAAACTCCTTATGCATAAACACATCACACGGCCGCTCCAAAGGAGTCTCAACTAGATCATGCACCTCATCAAAAGTATCTTCCGAATTAAAATACGCATCAATAACACTAAAGTTAGCAACAACCCTAAAAGGTTCTCCCACTTAAGGCCCGTGCACCGAGCTAAAGGAAAGGATCAATCATGGAAGGTCAAATCAACATCAATATTGTTTACGCGTAATGTATGGTCAAGTTGAGCATAATATGCATAATAAGGAAACGAACTAAGATCATGGTTACAAGAATTACATAACACACACTAAAAAGAGGCATAATAAGATCTAGCATAGAATGCACATGGATTAGAGAATGAATATCTAAAAACACGACTAACCTTCTCAAGCTCCAATGAATCCAAAGCAATCCACTTAAGCAAATATCGTCCTTCATCAACACTTCTACCATGAAAACCCCAATATTCTAAAAGAACTTGGGTTTTACCATTCACACCCACCTCAATAATGTCTAAAATCTCCTTTTTACCCACATAATAACCACTTCGAGCAAGAAAAGCATGTAAATGCTTCAAATACCTCTAAAATAGTTCATTCTCAAATTAGGGAAAATGAAAAAAATGGCCGTTATTCTTTTTTATTTCAAAATTTTTGATTTTTTTAAAATTTTTTGAGTTTTATGGGTTTTTTCCCCAATGATAAACAAAATGCTTAGTTAAAATTATCGATAAAATCCAATATTCGACACTAGTTCCCGACAACGATGCCAAAAACTTGACACGACCGCAAACGCACATTGGCATTATAGTAAATCAAGGTCATCTTCTACAGGGACTATTTCAAGCTATCGGGTTATATTCTCTCAAGATGGTCTAAGAGAATCAAAATTTGAGAATAAAATTGAGCTATGCTGCTTATCTAATCTAATAGGTAAACAATCAAGGAATTTCATCAAATCAAGTAATTTTTCAGCTCCAGAATTAATCAAGCACCACTTCTTTAGATGGATAATTGCAAGACTGATAATCGAATTGTGAAGCCCTTCTTTCACGATGGAATGAAATTCTTAAATCTAATCAACTACCATACCACAAGGATTTTTAATTAATCTAGGATCATTAAGAACGCGATTATTAAATTTAGGGGTTTCTTAAATAGCGAGTCTTTCTTATGATCTCACGGACTTAAGTCAAATCTTAGTTTTCCAATGTCTACCTTTCAGATCTTCATCAAATGCCCAAAACAAGTAAGAAGTTGATCAAGTTTCCTATTAGCAAATCAATGTCAAAGATTCCATGGAATAAACCCAACAAACCTAATACACTTTTAGATCAAAACAAGAATTGGTTTAATCACAAGAATTCAACTCAATTCCAAGATTAACAATTAAAACCTAACATAAAAATCAATACTAATCTAAAAGGCATAAAAATCTAAAGAGAAAAGAGAAGAGAAGGGAGAGGAATTGCTCAACCGATGTGTGCTTGTATAGGTGTATGCAAACCTGACCTGAAATCCTTGTAAATCTTCATCTTCAACTTGTTCTCAACTCTCTCTAATCTAAATCTAAATACTAACTAGATGATGAGGGTTGAAGAGTGGAATGGAATAGGATGAATGAAGCCCAAAATGTGGCTTTTATCATCAAAATCAAGTCTGCAAAATTACCACACGAATGGAACATGAATAGCCATGAAAGAATATAGCAGGCTCAGGGGAGTAGGGGCCACCATGGTATGACCCCATCATGGCCTAACCATAGGGCCCTCTATCCTGGTGGCTCTCCCTCTTTTGACTTGCTGCTTCTCTTGGATCTCTTTGGATCTTGGTTTTGGCCACAGTTTGTCTGTGTTGGGTGTCTCTGAGCTCTTTGCCATCGTCTTTGATCTACAAGGCCTCTAAATCTTCATTGCAATTGCTTGACATCGCTCACAAAGTGAAAATCTACAAACACTATAAAAACAAGTGAAACTAAGCGTAATAGTAGAAATAAGGGCATAAATCGTACAACTAAGCATACTAACGCTCTAAATTGACTCTCACCCACTTATGAGATCTTATACAAATATGACATTCATCACTTTAGTAGAAAGGAAAGTAAGAGCATCAACTTCTCGCTTACCTCCAACCCTTTTGGGCTGATTTATCTTGTTAGACCATTAGTAATTGTTGAAAGCCTAGCATGAATGGTTGACTGTATGGGTTAAGTGACTCTGTTGTAGAAGGTTTCGCTATCATCCACTTTTGCAGTCCATGGTGAGGGCATAACTGTAACAAATCTTTGATTTGCTCCTAGGCCTCATAGAGTGTCTCATCTTGCTTTTTGGCAAAGGGGATAATTTGATTCCTCAAGCTTGCTGTCTTGCTTGGTAGGAAAAATTTGACACGAAATACCCTAATAAGCTCTTCCCAAGTAGTGATCAACTGTGGGGGCAATGAATGGAGCCACACGGGTGCCTTTTCCTTAAGTGAGAAAGGAAATAATCGAAGACAGATGGTTTTGGTAGAAACTCCATTAAGCTTTAAAATGTCACACACCTCTAAAATGACCAAGAGTTGTAGATTGAGATCCTCTATTGAGGCACCACCAAACTGTGCTCATTACACTATGGAGATAAGGGTTGGCTTGAGCTCAGAGTTATGAGCTTCCGCATTAGAACGACAATACTTAATGTGATGCCTAGGATCCCCGTGGTAATGAAATTTAGAAGTGTCCTTCTTTGATCTCCTCCTGCACCCGCCATCTTAGATAAGGTCTCTTCTACCTTGCGCATTTGCTTCACTAAGCTTTGTTTCTTCCTCCTCAAACGAAAGGTCCTCTCTATCTCGGGATTGGGTTTGTATGGGATTGGACTTCGCATAAAAGGCAAAGATCTTACGGGCACTAACACAAACACTACCACATGAATAATCAAAAATTAAAAAGAAAACTACTTAAGCAATCTTTGAAGGAGTAACTTAATGCTTGACAATTTAGTCCCCGACATCAGCACCAAAAACTTAACACACACCGCAAGTACATGGGTGTTGTAGTCTAGACTAAAATATCATCCACAGGAACCAATGCAATCTATCAAGTTTTATGCCTCTAAAAGTGCCAAGCGAAATAAGTAATTAATGGATTCTTTGTCTAGACTCAATGAACAATATGTAATAAAGCAGGATATCTTTAATGAAAAGCATCTAGGAATTGCTTTTGCCTTTAATGAGTTATATCTATGAATTAAGCATGTGCTTTTCTATAGTTTGGATGATTCAAAGGATAACAGTCAAACATAAATCAATCTTTTCTCTCGAAATAAGCTGAATTATTTAAACTAACCCAATCACCATTCCTTTAAAAGTTCTTATTTTAGTCTAAGCTAAAGATCTTACTTACTAATTTTCCTCCCAACATTGGAATTCTCTTTCAAGACCACCAAGTTAAACCTAATCGTGTTAATCTAATATTAGTGGGTTTCTCCTTTTAGTACTTCACCCTGCTATCTAGTTATGTGCGAGCAATTTGGCCTAAATCAATCACAATCAATCAAAAAGGAAGACAGATTGGTTCAAACCAAATAAGATCAAGCATAAGATTTTGATGAAGTAAGGAATCTAACAGCGTTGTTTAGCTAGGAAATTCCTAGATTAAAAGAACTACTCACTCATACTTATTGTAACTAAAATCAAAAGTGTTCAAACAAAACACGAATCTAACTAGAACAAATCTAAATTGGATTCAAGAACTAAAATAGAGAAAATTGCTTAGCCACAATAGAGATTCTTCAAATGATCTTTCAATCTTCATAGCATCCACTGGTAAATTCCTTCACTTAAATCTTCTTTTTGCTCCAAGATGATTAGAAATGATGCACTAATGAGAGAGATAAGTGATTGTATTAGTGGAGAAATGCCTTCTAGAAAGTCAAGCATGCTTTTAAATAGCAGCAAGTGAGCATTCTCAGCTATGAAATTAGAAGAAACCAGAGAGGCATGGTAGTTACTGACCACCACAGATTGTGCCCTTCTCCACGAACACATGTGACTAGCGATAGCTTTATGGTGAGTCAAATTACATCCATTTGAGGGTCAACCTTAGGTCTGCCTGCAAAATACATCAAACAATCATGCCCAAGTGTAAAATGGGAATAGGAATGCAAATAATACTTTATAAGCGAGTGTTATCATATGCTTCATGGCTAATTTCTTCTACCTAATTCAAACAAAGCTTCCTTTCCTCACTGGCTGCTACCAAGTCAAAATTTAGGGCCTGAATCGCCCACCAAGCTTGATGTTTTAGCTCAATGGAAAGGTGGCATGGATGCCTGAAAACCACCCTATAGAGCAACGTGCCCAAAGGGATTTTGAAGACTGTCGATTAGGCCCAAAGTACATTGATTAACTTATCTGCACAGACTTTTCTATTCCTATTCATGGTCTTTTTAGAATTTGCTTAACTTGCCTATTTGAAATGTCTACTTGACCGTTAGTTTGTGGAAGGTACAGGGCTGTTAGACGAGGGAGGATAGAATACCTCTTAGGCAGTGCATCAAAGGACCTATTGCTGAAATGGGTCCCTTGATCACTAGTGATAGCCCTAGGCATCCCATACCTAGTAAAAATGTTTTCTTTTAACAACCTCACAACCACTTTGGCCTTATTTGTCCTTGTGGCAACGACCTCTACCCATTTTGACATGTAATCCACATATTAGAAAATGTGCTCATTCCCAAATGAATTGGGAATGGACCCATAAAATCTATGCCCTATATATCAAATACGTCTGCAACAATGATGGGGGTGGGTGGCATCATGTCTTTTCTACCTATCTTACCCATTTGTTAACAACACAAGCGTATTTTATAATACTCATGGGCATCTCTAAATAAGGCTGGCCAATGGAACCTGCTTTGAAGAATGTTGGCTGCTATCTTTTACACACTAAAGTGTCCTCCACAAGATTAATCATGGCAAAATAAGAGGACACTCTAAAAGTGCTCAATAGGAATGCATCTTTTAATGATTTGGTCCGGGTAATATTTAAACAAGTACGGATTGTCCCATCTAAACAATCGAACCATGGATAGAAAATGATCCCTATTATCCTTATTCTACCCCCAGACATTTTCCCAGTCGCTAGATAGTTCACTGTGTCAGTAAACCATGACTCCATTTGAGTCCTAATCAGTTACACATTAGGGAAACAGTCACAGGTGGGAGATTCACTTGCATCATTTATCACTAGCCTAGATAGATGGTCTACTATTAGGTTCTCGAAACCCTTCCTATCTTTGATTTCATAGTCAAATTTTTGTAGAAAAATAATCCATCTAATTAGCCTAGGCTTTGCACCTTTCTTGTCCATTAGATGCTCTAAGGTGGCACGGTTAGTCAAGGTAATAATATGAGACCCTATGAGGTAAGGCCTAAACTTTTCAAATCCAAAAACTACTACTAAGAACTCTTTTTTAGTTACAGTGTAATTCACTTGCACCTCATTTAAAGTATGACTTGCATGATAAATTATATGGGGCTTTTTATCAATTGTTTTTTCTAGAACTACCCCAACCGTATTGTCCGATGCATTACACATAAGCTCAAAAGACTCTCCCCAAACTAGAGGATGCAAGATGGGTGTTGTAGTAAGTGCCTCTTTAAGCTTTGTAAACGTAATTTCACACTTCTTGGAGACATGGAGGGGCATGTTCTTTGCTAGGAGTGAGGATAAGGGCTTAGCAATCTTGCTAAACTCCATGATGACTCTCCGGTAGAAACCTGTATGCCTAAGAAAGGATCACATGTCCTTTAGATAAGTGGGGAGGGGGAGGTTTGCAATCAAATTCACTTTCACTTTATCTACCTCTGTGCCCTCACTAGAGATAATACGGCCCAAGGAAGTCCCTTTCTTGACCATGAAATGACATTTCTCCTAGTTAAGAGTCAAATACTTGTCCTGACACCTACTTAACCTTTTTCTCAACTTAGCTAAGCAATCCTCAAAAGAGTCTACATATATGAAGAAGTCATCTATGAAAATCTCAAAGCTTGCTTAACTAAACCGAAAAATATGGAGATTATGCACCTTCGGAAGGTGGTCGGGCATTAGAAAGACCAAAAGGCATCTTCCTAAAGGCATAAGTGCGAAAAGGGCGCATAAATGTAGTCTTTTCTTGGTCTTCGAGGGCAATGGGGATTTAATTATAACCGAAATACCCATCAAGGAAGCAATAAAAAGTTGTTCGGCTAACCTCTCCAACATTTTGTTTAAGAAGGGTAAGGTAAAGTGATCCTTTTTAGTTGTAGAGTTTAACTTTCAATAGTCAATGGACACCCTCCACTCGGATTGGATTCTTGTGGGAATAAGCTTACCCTTGTTCTTGATCACTGTTATATCGGTCTTTTTAAGAACGACTTCAACGGGGATCACCCACTCGCTATCTGAGATGGGGTAAATTCAACCCCTTAAGGATTTCTTTCTTTACCACTTCTTGAAGGATGGGGTTTAATATTCTTTGTCTATCCCAGTTAGGTTTGGCATTGTCTTCAAGCTGTATTCAGTTTTGCACTATGGTAGGACTAATGCCATGAATGTCTCCCAAGGTCTACCCTAAAGCTGCTTTTTTTCCCTTAACACGTCTAGGACTTGAGTTTCTTTATCCGAATTCAAATCATTAGCAAGTATCATCGAAAAAATCCTATTCGATCCTCAAAATGCATATTTGAGCGTGTTGCGAAGGCGTTTTAGCTCAAGAGAGGAAGATAATGGCATATTAGAAGGTGCCTCATGAGATAGATAGGGAGTAGAAGAGGGGGATGCAAGAATCGATGCTTGTAAGAGTCATCACATTGTTCCTCAAATGCAAATGCGTTATATTCGGGTTCATACGCCATGGAAAACGACTCATACACACATAATAATAATAATTCTTCTTCATAATTAGGCTATACCACCCCCAACGTAAATCACCGACCCAATTAAGGGTATGGTGATCAACATCATTAAATCCCATTGGTTGGTTTTAGAGGTTAAAAACATTCAATTTCATCGTTATGTTTCCAAATGTCAATTTCATTTTCTCATCTGTACAATTTGTACGAGTGTTTGAAGTAGCTAGGAATGATTGACCAAGGATGGCTGGGATTTTGTTTTTAGGATTCATCATACCCTTGGTCTCTAGAACAACAAAGTCAATATGAAATATGAATTCGCTCACTGTTATCAACAAATCCTCAATCATCCCTCTAGGAAGTTTAGTGGAACGGTTGGCTAGTTGGACGAACATTGTTGCAGGTTTAAGCTCCCTTAATCCTAATCTCTCACACACTGTGAAGGGTTTGAGGTTTACACTAGCTCCTAAATGAAGAAGGCCAGTGAATAATGTGATGGCCAATCACAATTAAGATTGTGGGGCATCTCGGGTCCTTACATGTTAAAGGCACTTGGTTCGAAATGATGGAGCTTACATTAAAGGCCAAAAATGTCCTTTTGGGGACATTAGTGGCTCTCTTAGTAGTGCACAAGTCCTTGAGGAAGTATGCATATGGGGGCATTTGTTGTATCACATCAAGGAAGGGAAAGTTGATCTTGGCTTGGGAGAAAGTCTCCCTAGTCTTGTCAATATGAGACTGCACCTTCTTCCCCCTCAACTGATTAGGGAAAGGAGGTAGGGGCTTAGAAACACACGAGGAAGGATTAGGAGAATCACTAGGAGTGGTGGAATCATGGATTGACTCACTCTCCCTAGGTTCATCTGCCTCTTTAGATGGAATTGGAACTATTAGGGAGGGAAGCACATCATCGCATCGAGGGGAAGGGAGAGAAGATGATAGAGAAGGGAAATCATTCTCGTTTTGCTCACCTGCATGGCTATCAACCTTTTCACCCGACCTCGAAGAAATTATTCACTTTCTGAACACCATTAGGGCTAAATGAAGAGGAGGATCCTCCACCTCGGTTCACCTCAGGCTGAATGGGGAAACCCCTTTCTCCCTATTAGACATTGGTAGCTGAGCAAATTATTCACTCATTGTCTTTATCATTCTCTCATTTAACTCCTTAAGTTATTTAATCATCCTCTGTATGTTATTGACTTTCTTATTCACTTTATCCAATTGATTATGACCGGGAAGGGGATATGATTGAGCCATGTGTGGTTGAGGAGAAAGAGGTCCCCTAGGAGCATTGTATGCCCCTTGGAAGCATGGCTTTTGATAAACTGAAGATGAGGAGTTTTCTTGAAAACCCACACCTTAATTATTGGTTATCAAAGCATTAAGACCAGCCCATGAGAAATTAGGGTGCTTAGCCCATTCCGCACTGTAAGTAGGGGAGTAGGGATCAAATTTCGGCCTTTGGAGGGCCGTATTCACTTGACCTTGCTCTTAGCTTATACCTAACTATTGAGCAAGTAGAGGACACACACTTAGAGAGTGATCAGTGGACTCACGTTAGCAACATGAAACCATTTGGGGTGGGTGAAAGTTGGTTGGTGCTTGAGACATGATAAAACCCTTTAACATATTTTTAAGAGCGACAAATCTAGTGTTAATGTTTGTAGGATCCGCCACCGCATAAACTCCTCCCTCTGGGCTATTAAACCTAGCAACTAAACTGTCATCCCTGGTGGTTTTCCATTGCAAGGTCTTTTATGCTAATTCCTTCAAGAAATCCCAATCCACGGTCTCACTCTTGTTCAAGAAACCACCTTGACACATGGACTTCACCATGGTTCTAGTAGCTTAGTCAACACCCTCATAAGTAATTTATAACAAACACCAATGCTCTAAACCATGGTGTGGATATTGAGTAAGCAAGAGTTTAAATCATTCAAAACACTTTCTCAAAGGACTCCCTCTTATGTTAGACCAAGTGGTTGATTTCATTCCTGAATTTCACTGTTTTACCATTCGGGAAATACTTCCCTAAGAAAACCCTCACAAACCCATCTCATGAGGAAATGGAGTTTGCTGGGAGGCTATGCATCCAATTTTTTGCCGAATATTTTAGTACAGAAGGAATGAAATGCAACCTAAACACTATCTTGTGGCATATTAGGGAATTCCATCATCGAGCATACTTCTTGAAATTCACTCAGGAATAGGTAGGCATCACCATCCCTGCTGAATTTGGGAATCATGGTCGTATAATGAGGATTAGAAGAGAAGTGGACACCTCCACCCAGTTGTGGAATTTGAAAACAAGAGGGATTAGTGGATCTCAATGGGTAAAAGATTTGGTTAAGGCTCCTTGGAGGTGGAGGAGGAGGATAGGGAGGCCCTTGGGCTTGTTCCTCAACCATTTCTTCAGGGTCTAGTTCCATGGTCGGGATTGCTGAAGTGTGGGGTGGTCTTTCAACGTGAATCAACCTCTCAGAACCAGGCGATCGAGTCCACACACTCATTCATTCCTATATTTATAGGGTTTTGTTTTTTAAATTTTTGATTTTTTTCCTTTTCCAAAATGACAAGAACATAAACTATAACAATTAAGTCTTAATAAAAAAAAAATCTAATGTCGTCATCCCTGGCGATAGTGCAATTTTATTTGTAATATCTTCATGTGCTGAGGAAGGGTTAAAGTCGTCCTCAGGGATATTGGTGATTAACTTAAGATCAACTTAACTGTGGGAGTGATTTCAATGCTTAGCTAGACCGAACTAATCTAACATGCAAATTTAATAAACTCTTCTAAAAATGGCTTATCAAAGCAAATAATAACAATAAACACTATACTAATCTAGCTATTGTTCACCAGCACCTAAAAACACGTAGCACATTGAAATAGGGTGATCCGGGCTTAACATGGCCCTTGGCGTGACATCAGCGTCAGCAATACCAATATTCCTCAAAAGATCACCTAAAAAAAACAATAATTAAACTAAACTATGACTAATCCTAAACAGTGCAAAAAAGAAAATAAAGTAGAGAAGTTTACCAATGATTTGCAACCATTAATGACCAAGACTAAGAGCTAACACCATCATCAAGCATTGATGATCGCTATTGAGCATGAATCTTTAAGTTTACAAAAAACTTAAACTAGCCTAATAATATTGATGATCAAATATAGGGAATAGGGAAATCAAAAGAAGGGATGATTGAGTTTTGAGAGGTAAATTTAGGTCTCAAATCCATTAAGACTAAAACTTAAATCTCTTTAGAAACCCCAATACATAAATCCCATATTTAGGGAGGATTGCTATTACTAAAAAGTGGAGACTTTGAAGGAATCCAGGACAGAGAAAGTGAGATTATGCAATAATAAAGAGAAAGAGCAAGAAATTTGCAATGAAATTAATTAAGGGCTTAAACTTTCAAGCTTTTCATTAACGGAGGTAAGAGAGTCTAAAAGCTAAGTTAGAGAGAGAAAAATATCTACTAAAAATGAAGATACCCTTAAAAAAAGCCAAAAATTGCCTTTTTAAACCCTTACATCGCCGATTAATTAAAAACACCAGTTTAGGAGGGGGCACGGTCGTGCCACGTCGTATGGTGCCCCCATGCTGATTCTTTGTCTAGTTGTTTTATTTCTTTGTTCGTAACACACCCTGCTAGCTCTTTGGCACGCTCTCTTGGTTCTTGGCACTCCCCTTTGATTCTTTTGGCACTTCATTTGGATTTTCTTTTAAAGCGGGTTGGGCTTTCCTCTAACTAGGCTTTTCTCTTATGCAAACCTACAAAACATAAAATATCATTAATTAGCTAATTTAAAGATTATTTGTGAGCTAAAATCCAATGGAATGAGGGTTAAAACTTTACCCAGTTAGAAACCGAAGAAAATTATTGGAACTTGTTATGTGATTGCATGGAATTAGTAAATAGCCGCGAGTTAAGCCAGATAAGATTAGTGGAATCATTTGGGCTAGCGGATACTAAGATTGTGGGTTTATTTATTTGTGCTAAGGTTATTTCATTTATTGAGTTAGGAAACATAAAACTTGAGGAAAGGCCAAGTAAACAAGCTGCTAGTGCCTTCCCCAGCCTAAAATCACTACACCGTGCCATTCCCTCCTTCAACACCTCAACATCTAGCCTTCCCTCTTTATCTTGCAATGCCATCTTCACCTCCCATTATTCGAGCGGGAGTTAGAAAGCGAACCAGGGAGCAAAAGTGAGAGCAAGAGTGAGAGAGGGAATAGCAAGCACTAGCAGCAGCGCAAAGAAGGAGGAGGAAAACGAGCAATAGCAGGTTTGGGTAAGAACTCGTGACCACCTATAAGAGGGAGAAAAGAGACCTGAACCAGCATTGAATTTGCCATTTGGCTCATCAATCGAATCCTCTTACTTGGATTAAGTTTGGTAATTCTTAATTTTAAAACGATTAATTAATTTCAAATATTTTCTGATTTTGGCCATGGAAGTTTGAGATTGTTCTTGAGTTGAATTCATTAAAATTAATTTTTCATTAATCTTTGGGCACAAAAAGGGGTTGAATTTCCACTATGTAACGGAGTCATCAATTTTAGCCAAAATCGTCCATTCATTCATTCACTCATCCACTTTTTCATCCATTCATCCACTCTTCTACCATTTTTATTCTTCTTTTATGTAATAAAGCAGAGAATCTTTTGTAAGACAAAACATTTGGGCTGAGGGGTTAATAACAAAATAAGCTTGTTAAGCTATTTTTTTCTTTTCTCCTTGCCTCATTCTTGTATCTAGTTAGAGAATTTAGTTTCGGAATTTCATGATTTTGTATCTAAATGTCAAGGTTTGATTATAGTGAGCAAAACAAACTATTAATTCCATATTATGACGTGCCTATTTTCGATCGTGTTTTCTCTTTCTATGATCAGCTAACCGTTAATTTAGGACGATGATGAATCGTTGACTAATAATATTTGATTTTATTATATTCCTTTGGGGTTAATTTTTATCTCTTATATTGTATAATTTTGAGTTAATATTGATTCTAGTTTATTTATGTGAATTAATTCTATTGTTTATACATTTTGTTTTCCAATAAATTAATTTGCTATCTCATTTCTATATTAGACTTTGTAGGCTAATGTAAGAATTATGAAATTGTGCTTAAAATTTAATTATTAATTGAATGGACTATGCTAGAAAATATATGGGTCATGTCAAAATTGAATAATTTATGCTAATCACTGGATAGCTTATGTCAAAATCATAATTATAATTCATCTTTTAAACTATAGGCTTAACGCTTGTAGCTAGTTTGAACAAGAGACTAATTAAAGCCCTAATCGAATTTAGTTAAGCAATAGTCAATGGTGAAGTCCAAGTCCTAAATCTTTCTAATTAGATATCTCTTTGTTTACTTTATTTTTTTAAGTTCTTTATTTTTATTTTAATTGATGAACTTCTCATTCTAAAATCATCCTCATAATTAATTGGAAGAAAGAAAAATTGAAACTGTTATTGTTCCTCTTGGGATCAGCACCCTATGCTCGTTAGTTTATAATTGATCTTGCGCACTTGCAAGTAAAAAGAGTTTGTAAAACTGAACATAAAATCCACATCAAAATTTTGGCATCGTTGTCGAGAAATGATTAGTGATTTTTAATTTAACTTTTCCTTTTATTTTTCTATTATCTTCTTTCTTTATTCTCTTATTTTTCTTTTCTTTTTTTAATTTGAAAATATTAAAAAATTTTGAATCCAAATGGCAAAAGGTGATAGTGTTTGGGACTTACTGATGCATTCCACTATGCTTGTCCTAATCATCCTCCTATACACCATATGCCTTGTACTATTTGTTGTAGTCCTTGGCATTCTAACCATGATTGTCCCTCTGAATGATGGTATTAGGAATATTTACAGGAAGAGGCTAATGTGGTTAGTTGTAATGGATAGTTTAACTCTAATTGTGATTTTAATTATTCTAATGGTTGGACATGTCCTGACCCTTGTATACAACATACTAGCTATGAATATTCTTATCCTTCCCCACCCACTATGTTAGATGCTTTAGAGGCCTTGTAAGCTTCTTTAGCGGACCTACAAGCTAGTATAGCAAGAAGTGACTTTGTTTGGGAGACTTTTATGTTGGAAACCAAACCAAGACCTAGCTTAGATAGCTAAGAACATTAATTAAATTTTCAAAATGGGTGTCTAGCTTATGCAATCAAGATTGATGAGGAGTTTCCAAACTATTTTGTTGAGAGTCCGATGGCCATTGAAAAGCTAAAGTGGGTAATGATTTTAGGAAGGTGAAGAAAAATGAAATGATTGAGTGTGTAGTATAAGCAGACGAAGATGAGCCCTTGAATTACCACATAGAGATTCCTAGGTGGCATGATGATGATGATTCCTCCTTCTTTGACAGTGAGGATGAACAAGACGATCTATTAGTGGCTGACATGAGAGAAAGAGTGGTTAGTAGACTCAGCCAAATACATGAATCGCTAGGGATTTCTTCTCCTAAGACCTTAGTTGAGTCGACCTTTTCAAAGTGCATTATTTTAAATCCCTATGATTTATCATCCTTGTCATTTGAGCATATCCATCTACCCATTATTTTTAAGTCATTTGATTTCTCTTGTGAACTTGATCCTTATTTCTTGAGCCTAATGTGGAATGGGTTAATATAGAGTATTTTTATGACCAAACTGAATGTAGTGAGAGGCTATACAATGATAGTAAAGCCCATTTACAACCGAAAGTGAAAATGAAAATATTATATAGATGTGAATTGTTACTCCATAAGCCTCTAACTACCACAAAGATGGCCTTAGCTATTGAGGCCTATCTAAGTGGTGAAATTTGAGTTTTTTTAAAAAAAAAATAATAAGCGTGGCTGAAGACATAAAACTTATCCTTTGTTAGGAGGCAACCCAATATTTCTAGGTGAGTTTTAGTCTTTTATTTTGGTTTTCTTTTTTATCAAGGTTTACTCATGTTTTAGAGTGTGATGCTTCACTTGGCGTTTGGCTATTGTGGTTAGTGATGCTTTTGAAGGTATTTATGGAGTTGGTTTGATAGGGTTAAATGAAAATGCTTTCCTCGTGCATCAGGTTGTATTACCCTGTTCTGTATTTCTCTCATTATCATTGTTTTCTACAACGAGGACAACGTAAGGTTTAGGTGTAGGGGGAACGTGAATTGAACATTTTGAGGAAAATTTAACTTGAAAATATTTGGATGAATTTGATTTTGGGAAGAGTTTGAGTGCTTTAATTATGCATGTTTTACTGTAATTATGCGGATTCGATTCATGTGGCCTATACCCATTAGAGACTATTTCTAGTTTTAATGAGTTGATGGCCAAAATTTTTGATGTGGTAATGCCACTATGTACTGATTTTAAGTTTGAGATGTAACCCCATTTCGAATATCATTATGATTATTTACTAAAGTATTGAATGCTCCATTGACGTTCAATCAATCAATCAATAAGTTGAATTAATTAAGTTCTGATTTTGGTACCATGTTACGGTTATATCTCTATTCACATGTTTAATTGCCAGAATATGTACTAAGTGTTTCTCTGAGTGTTGGCCTTATTCGTATCTTCATTCACTCAAGAAAACACATGGGATCAAGTAGATTTTGAAAAATTTTAAAAAAATCAAAAGAAAGAAAGACTGATAAATTGAGTTGGTGCTGGGGACTTGATTTTAAAGATGCTTGTGTGATTTTTATTATATAGGGTGAAGCTTGGTATGACCACTACCGCAAGCACACGGTAGCCATAGTATAGATAAAAAGATCATCCTTAGGGACCAAAGTAATCTATTGAACTTTGTCTATCAAAATATGCTAAGCAAATACTAAATCAAGGGGTTTTGATTCAACAACTTCAAATCTACTAATTCTAAATTCAATCCAGAAGAAACGCCTAGGGATTTATGCAATTAAGAAAAGTGATTGGATCAAAACGATAAACATATGCTTTTCTCTAATTGGATAATTTTGAGGAATTGTAATCTATCCAGAATTTAGTCTATTCTTTCGAAATCAACCAAATTGCCTAAACTAAGCAAAAGTCGTTCTTTCAAACTAATTTATCTTGATCCAGGTTAAACATCTTTGATTATTCTCCAGTGCTCCTAGCATGCAAATCTCTCTTTTGAGTCGGCGCTACGTCAGGTTTTATGAAGCAGTCTAACGATCGAATGTCACCTTTCAGTTTTTCACTGAATTGTTTCAAGTATGCAAGTAAACTTTGGCCAAAAATCCACTCACAATATAAAAATCACTTGATAAAATGAAATTAAACCAATCATGAATCAATGCATAATTCTAACGATAAACATGATCCAACTACACTTTCATTAATAAATAAATCCCTAGACAAAATAAACTACTTACAAATGATTAGAGATTCAACAACTAACCAATTATTCAGCGAAAATCTGAGAGGAAAGGCCTTGACAAAGACATCCTTCAACCAAGGATTTCAAACCGCCTCAAAACCAAACTTACACTCAAGATTTCTCACTAAATCAACAATCTAACTTAAAAAAAAAAAAAAACCAAACTAAAGAGTAAAATTTTGAGGAAGAAAATGAACTAAACTATGATTTTTCTCCTCCCTTCTTTCTGCTGCTGAAAAATGAGGTTTTATAGAAGAACATGGACATTTTCAGCCACAGAGCCGAAGGACGACAAAGAGGCCATAGTTACATAGCTCACCATGGTTTGGGGCCGGCAGCACGGGTCGACCGTGGTCTTGGCTAGAACCGAATTTCTGCTCGTCTCTTGCTCCACGGGCATAGCATCACATGGTTGTCCCTGAGAGAGGTCCAAATATATCCAATGAGGGTCAAATGCTGGGTCAAAATAGCCTAAAATCCTGCAAAACACATCAAATAATCATACCCAAGCATAAATCGAGAATAGGAGTATAAATGGTAACTTAAAACATATAATTCTCCTAAAAATGTTGTAAAATAGCCCTAAAATGATGTATACATTAAGCACTTATCAAACTCCCCCATGCTTAAATTTTTGCCTGTCCTCAAGTAACGCTAAAGCCAAAAATTATGGGAAAACCTGCTCAAGATAGATATAGGTAGTGTTTCGATAGCAAAGTCGATCCAAAGTTAGCCCAAAAAGGTACAAAAATCATTTGGCAAACAAACTAGGGAATGGAAAGTTCGAAAACCACTTGATAACTCACAATGTCAAATTTAAATCAATCCCACAAGTCATTAAATAGAATCATTCAACACATAAAACCAATGAGGCTAGTAAGGTCGGTAGAACCTTACTATAGTTATGTGGCACTCATCACTCATGTGTTTGAAATTATATATATAAAGGTTCCCTCAATTCTCATTCCTTAGACTAAAATCTACCATAAGCTTGACAAGAATCTCAAATTCACCATCACTAAAATGCAAACACACTAGACAATCATGGGGACTTTTCTAATGTTGTAATGGGGCCATGGGTAAAAAGTTAGAGGGGAACAAATGTTTTGGAAATATGGAGCTAGAAGCCATAGACTAAGAGACAAATGTTTCCAATGCATCATTACAACATCCTCCTTAAACCAATACGATTTTGCAACAAAATACATCCCCAATTGAAGAGACAAAAGTTGAAAGACCATAAAAATTGACAATTTCAACAAGGCTAACACTCTCTTTATTATTCAGTTTTGTTTTGTTTTTTGGTGTTCCTTTTTTCTTTCTTCTTTTTTATTTTCTTCTTTTTTTCCTTTCTTTTTTTCTTTTGTTTTCTTTGTTTTTTCAAAAGAGTTAGCCAAGGAAAATCCATATCACACTTTGAATTCCAACTCTTCTCTAAACTTTATACAAAATAAACAAGGGATTTTCTTTTTTTGAACAAGATCACTCATCCTTTCACCAAACAACCAAAATCCACTAAAAGATCTCAATACTGCTTACTAGCTCCCAATCAAACTTGATGCAAAAGAATGAAACGCTCCACTAGTCTTGGCTTAAGAGTGAGATCATCATTTGGCCATAGGCTATAGTAGGTGGTTCAAATCAAGAAAATCTGATATAAGGTCAAAGGGGCTAGCAAATGATATAATACACAACAAAGGTGGCTATTTGATCATTGGGTTTAACAAATTAAAGGATGCCTCAATCATGCTGGCTAAATGCATATGCAAAATGTAATCTTGAATGAGAGTCAAAGCAAGTTCTAGGGAATTGATGTCAAGGAAGAGTCACATATGAAAGGAACATGGGACTACATTGATAAATGGTCTCCAAAAGCGCAAAGCTTCACAGGACATCTACCAAAGTCATAACTAGCTCATTAGTGAACATATGCCAAAGTTCATATAAAGAGTCATGGGGTAATCAACTCGCACTCAACATGCAGTCAAAACATGAGGATCATTTCAAAAACTCATTTTCAAACATTTTTATGCATGATTGGGTGAACCAAAGGATCAAACTAAACCAAAGAAGTCTACCTAGTCCACAAAGATCATCATCAGATGATTTTTTTCCTTTGTTTTTCTCTTTCCAGATTTTTTTATGCATGCTCTCGATAACAATGAAAGGGAAAAAATTGCAAGAATTAAAGGAGAAACTAATAAAAGAAAAACTAAAATGCAACCTAGAGTGAAAATAAAACTAAATGCACGTCTAAAATGCTGCTAACCAAATAAAACTAAAACCTACAATGAAAACTCTAGAAACTATCAGAAATCATATATACAAAACGCAAGCACACTAAACCAAATCAAGCATTAGCCGCCAAATAATGTATACAACTCCCACATGCTTGACTCACACATTGCCCACAATATGGGCACATAAGAGAAAAAGGGAAGGGGAGAAGCAAAAAGATATCAAAAAGGATGCAGTGGAGGAGGATGGGGTGGTTGGCCATAAGAGATATGCCAATCCCGCTAGGTCTCTAAATATGCCCTATAGTCCTGGAAATATTGAGTCTGGGTAGCAACCATCCCACCAAGCTCGTCGTAGCCCTCTTGGATAAAGTCCCAAAAAGCGGTGTTCTCAGAAGCAACAAATGTGAAAGGGACTCTTGCTCCTCTTGAATGAACCTAAGGTGGCTTGTAAATCAGCATAGTCAGTAAGGGGTGGTTGAGAGGAAGAACTAGGTCCAGCTTGACTAGAATGAGGGGGTGGAGGATAAGATATGGGTTGAACAACATTGGCATCACTAGGTACCCAATAAAGGTTAGTCTGATGAAGTAAGGTGGTTCGATCGATATTGCGAAGTGGCAAAAGCCGATCCCTAGAGTAACTCCAGCACAGTCGTTCAGCCTCTACTTTACAAAAGTTCATGATTTGAAAAGCAGCTTGATCAAGCCTCTCGGACCCAGAAACTTTATCCTCAAGGTTTGGCTCAATACCCAAAAATCTAGTAATAGTAGTCATAATCCCACTGAAGACTATCCTACCCTTAGTGCAAACAGTAGCACTATACAATTGCATGGCCAAAAACGAACCAGGTTCAAGCTGGACACCATCAAGCATATAGGACAAGAAATACAACTTAGATAATCTCGGGAGATTCAGACTATCATCTCGGGCAAAGAAACAGCAAGCTAGGCTACGTTGAGCGACGTGAATGCAAGGGTTCCTAATATGCGTGCACTTGGATGAACTAGTGTTGTACTTGACACTCCCTAAAAGCTCTCCCCAAAATGCATTTTGGTTAAATTTGCGAGGGACTTGTCAATTCGGTAAATCCATACTAGGTAAAAAACTAAATAAACAGTTAAAGGTACCTAAGTTTAACTCGTATAATTATCCTTGCAAATAAAACGAAATAAACCCTGCTTAACATTGAGGCCCTCTAGTGACCTCGACATGGAGTGTGCTCGGGAACTCTAGGGTTAGGTTCCGGTACGTATGCTCTTTTATTTCAATGAAGTATCCCATACCACCTCATGTAAACAACCACCTAATATCATCTAACATTCCTAAATGTGCTAACAATTCCTCATCATGATTTCAAGTTGTCACAACCATGCGTTCATTCAAACAGTTATATCTCACAACATGATTAGGATTTGTCAAACCAAGGGGGTGAAGAATGTTACCTTGAGCATGTGCATTGGTAGAGGTTCGGGATGTTCTTTGAGGTTGGGTCGGTGCTTGACTTGAGGTTTCAACCTCCTTGGCACTCCTTTGTCTTTTGGTAGGTGCCATTGTTTACAAAATAAAACAAAAATTGAAACTAAAAACCTAAAAAAAAAAATTGAGGAAGAAAAAAAATGAAGATTTTAAGTAAAAAGAGTAAGAATTAGAGAAAGAAGATGATTATGGGGATGGGTGAAAGTGAGATGAGTTTGAAGAAGAAGAAGAAGAATGAGATGAAATTTGTAGAAGAAAAAGAAAGTTTAGGTGAAGAGGATAATTTTGAGCGAAAATGGAGGGAAAATGAGAAGAAATAAGGGAGGATTCAAGGTTTTAGCTATGGTGGTTTTAGAGAGAGGAAACAGAGGTAAAGAGAGAGAAGGTCGAAGAAGATAATGAATTTGAGGTAAACGAGGGGTCACTGCGGTCAAAATCCTTGACCGCGGGCCGTAGCAGGTCACCACAGACCGTAGGGTCCCCCACGGGCCGACCGTGGTGTCTGCTGACACCCAAATTTTTTTTGTTTTTCTGGTTTGGCACCCTACGGCCGCGGTGCTGAGCTTCTTGGCCGTGGTGCCAAACATTTTATATATATATATATATATATATATATATATATTATCCTTGTTCCTTATTATTATTTTTTCCTCTTCTCTCTTTTTTTCTTTCTCTTTTTTCTTCTTTGGTTTTTCTTTTGTTTTTTTTCTTTTTTTCTTTTTTACCTCTTTTTTTTTCTTTCTCATATCAACTACAAAAATAATGAAAATCAAAACTAAGAAAAGAAAAAGGGACTTGGGTTGCCTCCTAAGAAGCGCTCTTTTAAGGTCAATAGCTTGACGCTACTTCTAGAGTTGGTCCGGAACAGTGAGTGTATGGATAGTTGCTTTACCAGGGACTATAAAATGAAATTTCTTCAATCGGAGGTACCATCTCAAAAGCTCTGGTTGAAGGTCCTTCATCATCATTACTCGACGCCAAAGCGCACTATCAACACACAAGACAAACCGCATAGATAGGCTATCAGACGGGCTACTATCAACTTGTTTAACCCCCAAATCAAAGCCCACTTCAATTCCTTTCGTAGGGGACAAAGAGAGAACAGTTTGAGCAAACCTGCAATAATCACTCATAGTAGATTCATTAGAAGCATGAGCCACAACCTTGGGTACGCTAGGCAGCATAGGAGCAGCAAACTCCACCTTAACGTACCTTTGGTCGGCGTCCTCAGTAAAAATCCAGTCAAAGTCAGGAGGATCTTCACAATTCAATATATCCTCTATGTCAGTTTCAAGGGAAGGGTGAAATTCATCCAATAGAGAAGAATAGGGGAAACCAGTTTCTCCTTCATGTGGAAAAACACAGCATAACGCTCTTACACTTCAAATGTAATCTGTCCCTTTCTTACATCTATATGGCAACCAGCTATAGCCAATATGGGGCAACCTAGGATAATTTGAGCATCATTAGTTTCGGGCATATCAGCTATGATAAAGTCTTTCAATACCCAAATGTCTCCTACATTGACTGGAACATCTTCAAATTTGTATATGGGTTACATTTCAGGACTGTCTGCTAACTGTAGTGAAAAGGGTGCAGTTTGTAATGGCCCTAGGTGAAGCTTATGAAACAAAGAGTATGGCATTAAACTAACGCTTGCACTTAGATCACATAACGCTCTCTCAATTTTCACCTTTCCCATAATATAGGGGATATAAAAGCTGCCTGGATCAGGAAGCTTAAGTGGAACAGTTGTAGGGATCTCTAAAGTTTCATTCTCTATGAATGTGATGGCCTTGCCACAATCATTTCTCTCCTTATTTCCAACCACGGTATTTCTCTACCCTCTTCCATTGGTATATCCTTGGGGTCGATAAAGTCCTCTACTTCTTCCTTCAAGGTAACACAATTACATTGCTCAAAAGGGTTAGGTTCGGGCTTGCTAAAAAGTTCATCTGGGGGTGTCGATGAAAAACTAACTTTTTGGGCAATCTAGGCTTCCAAGATCTTATTATGATTTATAAGCACATCAACCTTAGAGGCTAATTGTTTAATATACTCATCCTGCTTTTGCTGTGCCACAAGCATACTTTCCATCATTGCTTCTAAATTGGACTTTTGAGGTATTTCAGAAGGGAAAGAAGGTCTTTGGAAACCGGGAGGTGGTCTAGCATTCAGTGGAGGCGTATTCACAGGGTTTGGATTAGACCTATATGAGAAATTTGGATGATTCCTCCAACCCAGATTGTAGGTACTAGGGTAAGGATCATTGGTCGGTCTCGGGTGAAAATTTTGGACATAGTTGACTTCATTAGAGTTTTCGGAAAATGGACTCCTAACTTTACAATTCAAAGTCACATGTTCAACTGAACCACAAATTTAACAAGGGGGAAGGGTGCTAGAATTCACAGCATTAACATTCATTCGATCCAATCTTTGAGTCATAGCATCAACTTTAGCAGAAAGCAAAGTAAGTGCATCAACTTCAAGCTTACCTCCAACCCATTTGGGTTGGTCTCATTCAGTGGACCATTGGAAATGGTTAAGTGCCATCTCCTCAATCAAATTATAGGCCTCACCTTCAGTTTTGCTTATTAAGGTACCTCCTATCGCCACATCAATAGTGGACCTTATAGATTGGGTCACACCATTATAAAAAGCCTAAATAATCATCCATCATTGAAGACCATGATGGAGGCATAAATGCAGCAAATCTTTAAATTGCTCCCAAGCTTTGTAGAGCGTCTCTTCATCTTTTTGAGTGAAGTTGGTGATTTGATTCCTCAAACTTGCCGTTTTGCTCAGAGGGAAGAATTTGGCAAGGAAGGCTCTCGTTAGCTCATCCCACGTGGTGATGCATCCCGATGGCAAAGGACATAGCCAAGCTCTTGCCTTATCTCTTAGGGAGAAGGGAAATAATCACAATTGAATGGCATCTGTGGAGACTCTATTAAGCTTCAACGTGTCACACAGCTCTAAAAAGACCGAGATGTGTAGATTCGAGTCTTCCAAAGGAGTTCCTCTAAACTGGGATTGTTGCACCATGGAAATGAGTGCCGGTTTGAGGTCGAAATCGTTGGCATCAACGTTAAGGCAAGCGATGCTTAAGGCGATGCCTTGAACTCTAGGGGTAACAAAATATCTAAGGTTCCTTCTTTAGTCACCTCCTCCTCTCGCCATGTTTGTTGGAATTCTTCTTGCCTCATGTCTTTGTTCTCTAATCTTTTGCTTCTTCCTCTATAAGCGAAAAGTCCTATCGATCTTAGGATCAGGTTTGTAGAGGAATGGACTTTGCATAAACGGGGGAAGATTCCTGTAAGCACTATCACCAACACTACCAACGCAATCAAATCAGAAAATAATAATAACAAAGAATAAAAGATAATAAAATGCTTAGTGACTTTCATAAGACTAAGTCAATTGTTAACAAATCGGTCCCCGACAACGGCACCGAAATCTTGACCACTGCCGCACGCGCATCGGTAGTCGTAGTATAGATAAAAAGATCGTCATCAGGGATAAAAGTAGTCTATTGAGCTTTGTCTATCAAAATATGCTAAGCAAGTACTTAATCAAGGAGTTTGATTCAACAACTTCAAATCTACTACCTCTAAATACAATCTAGAAGAAATGCTTTGGGATTTATATAGTTAAGAAAGGTGATTAAATCACATGATAAGCATGTGCTTTTCTCTAATCGGATAATTTCGAGGAATTCCAATCTATTTAGAATTTAGTTTATTCTTTTGAAACCAACCAAATTGCCTAAACTAAGCAAAAGTTGTTCTTTCAAACTAATTTATCTTAATCCAGGTTAAATATTTTTTATTACTCTCTAATCCTCCTAACATGCAAATCTCTCTTTCGAGTCGATGCTATGTTATGTTTTATCAAGCAGTCTAACGATCGAATGTCCCCTTCAATTGTTTCAAGTGTGCAAGCAAACTTTGGCCAAAAATCCACTCACAACACAAAAATTACTTGATAAAATGAAATCAAACCAATCATGAATCAAAGCATAATTCTAATGATAAACTTGAGCCAACTACACTTTCATTAACAAATAAATACCTAGACAAAATAAAGTGCTCATACATGATCAGAGATTCAACAACTAACCAATTATTCAGCAAAAATCTAAGAGGAAAGAGCTTGACAAAGACAGCCTTCAACCAAGGGCTTCAAACTGCCTCAAAACCGAACCCACACTCAAAATTTCTTACTAAATCACGAATCAAACTTTAAAAAATCCTAACTAAAGAGTAAACTTTTGAGAAAGAAAATGAACTAAACTGTGCTTTTTCTCTTCTCTTCTTTTTAGCTGCTGAAAAACCAGGTTTTACAAAAGAACATGGACGTTTTTAGCCACACAGTCGAAGGAAGACAAAGAGGCCATAGTTGCACAGCTCACCACGGTCCGTGGCAAGCACCACGAGTCAACTGTGGTCTTGGATGGAACCGAATTTCTGCTCTTCTCTTGCTCCACGGGTAGAGCATCACATGGGTGTCCATGGGGGGTCAAAATACATCCAATGAGGGTCAAATGCTGGGTCAAAATGGCCTAAAATCTAGCAAAACACATCAAACAACCATACGCAAGCATAAATTGAGAATAAGAATATAAATGGCAACTTAAAGCACTTAATTCTCCTAAAAATGTGGCAAAATGGCCCTAAAATGATGTATACATTAAGCACTTATCATGGCACTTACTGTTTGTTGCATGGTTTTATTGTGTGCTTAATTTATTTAGGTCTTGGCTTATTAACTTTGTTGATATTAGAAATGTTTAATGATGGTGTTCTACTTGATGAGTTGAATGAAGATACGCATTATTGTTATTCTTTGCTCAAGGACTAGCAAAGTTTTGGTGTGGGGAGTTGATAATTCATATTTTATGCGTAATTTTACCCTCCATTTTACCTACTTGTAGTCTTTGTGATATATTTCTATAGGTAAATAATGCATATACTATATAATTTTCAGGAGAGAAAAAGAAAAATAGAAAGAAAGGCCTGACCTCAGCCTTAGCCCAGCCTGAATTATGCCCAGACTAGTTGGCCCATCAGCCCACATTAGAGCCCAACACTCAATCAGTTTGGGTATGTATCTATTAGTAGCTTGGCCTAGCATCTAGACAGTAGCAGCAAGTCCTTAGCTCCTTGCTCTCTCCCCTTCGTGTAGGCCTGGCCCAGTCACTCCATAAATCAACACTCAGCATCAGCCAACCATAGCCTCCTCCTCACAGCCTCTTCCCCTCCATGTGGGCTTGTTGCTCTGCGGCTGAGGTGTGGGCTTGTCTTCCCAGCAGCACGTGGCCCGTCTTGCACCCAGTCAGCACCACCAACTACAAGCAATAAAATTTTGTTCTTGTGAGCGACCTTGAGCTAACCTATTCAAAGGTAAGTAACTATAATTGATTATTAGCTAAAGAATAGCCTTTTCTCATGCAACAAAACACCCAAGAATTAATCACAGTTAATTTGTCATTAATTTTTGGGCACAAAAAGGGTTGAATTCCCACTACATAAAGGAGTCATGAGCTGTAGCAAAAAACATCCATTGATTCATTCACTCATCCACCCTTTCATCCATTCATCCATTCGTCCACTCTTCTACCATTTTTATTCTTCTTTTATGTAATAAGGTAGAGAATCTTTTGTAAGACAAAATATTTGGGTTGAGGGGTTAAGAAGACAATAAGCTTGCCAAGCTATTTTTCTCTTTTCTCCTCGCCTCACTCGTGAGTCTAGTTAGAGAGTTTAGTTTCGAAATTTCATGATTTTTTATCTAAATGTCAAAGTTTGATTACAGTGAGTGAAATATGCCATTAATCTGATATTATAACTCGTCTAATTTCGGTGGCTTCTCTTTCTATAATAAGGTAGCTGTTAATTTAGGACGATGATGAAACCTTGCATAATTTTGAGTTTATATTTGATTCTAATATATTTATGTGAATTAATTCTATTGTTGATACATGTCATTTTTCAGAATTTGCTATCTCATTTCTATACTAGACCTTGTACGCTAATGTAGGAATTATGTAATTATGCTTAAAGTTGCAATTATTAATTGAATAGACTATGTTAGAAATAGAAGAGTTATGTCAAAATTGAATAATTATGTTAATTACTAGAGAGCTTATGTCAAAATGATAATTATAATTCACCTTTTAAACTGTTTGCTTAACGCTTGTGGCTGGGCTGAACAAGAGACTAATTAAACCCCTAATCAGATTTATTAAAGCCATATTAAATCAATAGTGAAGTGCGAGTCCTAAATCTCTCTAATTGGATCGCTATTTATTACTTTATGTTTTTAAGTTTCTTTATTTTAATTTTAATTGATGAACTCCTTATTCTGAAATCACTCTTTTAATTAATTGGGTGAAACAAAAATTGAAATTGCTATTATTCCTCATAAGATTAACACCCTATACTTGCTAGTCTAGAATTGATCTTGTACACTTGAAAGTCAAAGGGTTTTTCAAACTGAACATAAATTCCACATCAATGATTTTATCTTTGATTTTGCTAAGTAGTTAATATCAAATTCTGATTGTGTCATTAATGACTAAGCTGTGTTGATGTCCATAATGTTCTTGATTTGTGCTTCGCATCTGTTTTGCCTAGAGCTTTAGCTGAAGATGGGGGGGATTGATTCAGCTGATTAGTTCAGTTGACTAGTTCAGCTGATAGGTTCAGCTAACTATTTTAGTAGTGAACTGGTCTGTGAACCAGGCAGCTACTGGCCCTACTCAATCATAGCCTTGTCAGACCTAATTGTATAACTTGTGGCGATAGTTGTAGTTAGATGATGCTGACTATTGGCTGGGGGGATGTGGATTTTAACTAGCTCAGTTCCCCTATTTGCCATGACTAAGACCGTGAATGCCATTGCATCCTAAACATAGGTCTTTGACTTAAACGTGGTGGGTATGGCAACAGTAGGTAGAGGACAAAATTATTGCACATGTTGTTCAATCTTTCCCTTTTAAATTAATATGGTTACGTGTCGAGGTTACAGACACGATTCTAGCGTCCCTCCTTATTAGTTTTGAATGAATTAGCAAACCTAAAAGCACTTGGTTGATTTGTAAATCCATACTGCCAAGTTCATTTAAATAAAACTATGAGCGAATTATAAACTAGTGGCCTTTTAAACTAGTTTTAATCTCCTACTTGTATAAAACTAGAAGTTTACCTCATCGATTAACTCGTTTACCAATTTTCTTTATTAAGCTGAACATTTGTTTCTCTTTTCAGAAGTAGGCCTTTTCCATTATTAAGGCATTATTAACCTTCTTAGAATTGGAATTGCCATTGTTATGTTATAACCAGAATTTCATTGCCAGTGTGTTTGAAAGTGAATTGCATTCGAATTGTTTAGGACAGAAGAAAAGTGCTCACTAAACAGACTGGGTTCAGGGGGTATCTACTACATGTGGGAACCTTAATTTTGAGGGAGAAGACCCAGAAGTGGGAACCCTAGTTAACACCACCCTAATTAGGGTATAAGCCCATTGACTACGAGAGGTCTCAAGGATTCCACAAGTCATGAGGTATGTTTCTCACATAATGAGAGCTAGTGGTGGGCAACGGACTGGGTTTCCATTGGGTTAAGCAGTCGACCCGTTTAAAATATGGCTAATAAAGGGTCGGGTCAATAATGGACTGGACCATTAATAGGCCAACCCATTAAGGCATATTAACGGGCCGGACTGGACGGGCCCATTAACAGACTGTTTAGTGACCCTTTATTTTTTTAACCCAATTGGCACACTAGTTTACATGTTCCCATTAGTTAACCTCATTACCAACACTTTGTACATAACAATAATTATTATAGGTCGTTGTTTTATGCCAGTTTGTTCTGTTTTTAAGTAAGCGCAAAGCGGGTCGCCCATGGTCGACTTGACCTGACCCGTGCATTAGCTTGATTGTATATTTTCTAACTTTGAATTTGGGCTAGTTTAATTTAGTTGGAAAATTACAAATATATTAGTTCAAAAATTAACAAACCAAAAACACTCCTTAGGTGGTAGTGAACGGGTCTCATGGGTTCATTTGGCCCATAACCCAGCCCAACCCATTAAGAAATGTACTGTACCTAGCCCAGCCCATTTAGTTAATAGGCTGACCCAGCCCAGTCCGTTGCTCACCCCTAATGTGAACGCAAAGGTGTGAATCTAATGCCTTGAAAATGACTTCATTTGCTATTATGAGTTGAAATCATCTCATTTTTTGAATTATATAGATGCAAAGATTAGAAAAACTGTGAGAACCTTCGAAAAGACTCTTATTAATTTGTAAACAACGTTCTTCATAGAGAAATTGACTTATAACTATCTAAGTTGGTTCAAGTGAAGCTTCTTGCATTTTTATGTCATTTTCCATTTCTTATTAAAAGCATTGAAATGGTAGCTACAAGTGGAATGTTTTGATGCTAAGTGTGTAACCGGAAGTTAAGTAGCCACTAACTTGAATGTCTCGGATAGATTGAAGGGTGATATGATTTTGGGACCTTTTTTGGCTTATATGTTAATAATAAAGATAATTTCTCTCTGTCTGCTACTAGTTGGTATTATATGCAACTATTTTGTTTTCTTAGGGTTGAGAATCATTCACTGAATGTGTGGTAGCTCTATTCCCTCTCTATTTCCCTTTTCTACAATCAGAGCAATAAGGTATGAATTTGTTTTAGGTGACTCACTTGCAACTACCTCCAGTTCAGACTGCATGAATGCTGTTGGATTTTACATGTTACGATATTACTCTTTGTAAATAAGTGAGCATGTTGTAGTACTTGTAATCACATAGATTGGGTCTGGCAATGTATTCTCCAAATATATATTATGTGCTTTTAATTACATACTAGTTGTAAACTAAGTTAAACCTAAGTGACTCAGGTGTACGACCTGAGGTGTTGGCTCAATTGCTAAGTTTTAATTTTTTAAGACTTCTAAGTATAATTAGCTTGAGTTAAGTTTTTATTTACAACAATTTCAGGTGGAACTCTAGTAGTTTCATTGCAGAACACTTAGACTTACATTAAGTTACACTTTGTGACTTACTGAACCACTTCAATAACTTCTATTTAGCCTTAGAGGTTTCTTCATGAAGCCCTAGTGATGTGATATTCTTCTGAGAGGAGAACGATGTTGCATAGGAAAATTTCTAAAATGTTTCTTGATAACCTTCTGCGGTTACGACATGAATAAAAGGTAGAAATTGAGATGAATTTGGCTCCCGGTGCAACGCCTATAACTAAGGCCCCATACTATATCTACATGGCCCCTACTGAGTTAATAGAATTAAAGACACAATGGGGGAGCTTTCGGAAAAATCGGTTCATTAGGCCTAGCATGTCATTGTGGATGCCTAAAAATGGCAGTCATTTTAATAAGCTCGATGACGAAAGTAATAATCCAATTTGAATGCTTAAGGACCTAGTAGGCAAACCAAGGCCATGGGAAAAACTAGCTTAATGTGCCAGTCTTAGTGTGAATGCAATTGAGTTTTTCACAAGGATAACCCACCCGCTTCCTCCTCTCTACTTTTTCGAGCCCCGTTATAATTAGCCTAAGTAAGATGGATCCTCACTAAAACCAGATTTTTTGTATCTAATTAAATTAATTTCGGTTAATTAATTTGAGTTCTAGCTTATCAAGATGGTCTATTTAGATTAAGCTAGCCCGAATAGGACTTGTTTCCCTTTCCTGTGTTGATTCACGGAGCCTCCTTTCGAAGGCATGGCAAGAAATTGTTAGAGCAACACAAGGTAAGAGAAAAATAAGAGACATTTATAATCCTTTTCTAAAAGTGAGAGTTAGTGTTTAGAGAGAGAAATCAGACATCAATTTCATAAAGCATCGCTCTGCTAGGTTCTTAGAAGATTTAGGAAGGGTTATCCCGAGGGCTGTCCTTTCCCTTACTTCTATTCATTGAACTTGGTTAATTGCAGTTTAGAAAAGATGTAATCTTTAATTAACTTCGTCCTTACCCACAATAACAATTGAAATAATTTTCCTTTCACTTATTCTTGGATGGACATTGTATTCAATTTTATAATAATCTATTGCATAAAGGTATTTTAATATAATTCGGTTTCAATTTCTTGTGTTAATTGATGAGATGTACCCCATCACATCACTGTACCATCGATCACGAGATTTGAACTTCAATATAGAAAATTATCTTTATTGCACTTACCATAGGCATGCTTGCATTATAAGATGCTGCCTATCAGGGATCAATAATGTCTCTATGCCAAACCTTGATTCTACCCTTTGTGAAGGTAGTTGGCCACTTAATGGGTCCATTTAGACTTTCAACTGAACAGACAGTTGCTTTAGCCCACTCACAACATACTTTCCTGGTCCCCACAATTTGGTAAAGCAACCGAAACATTCTAATCTTGCAATGCACCCATGGGTGGCGAATCTCAAAGGACTATGCATTGATAGTGTGAGTTATAGCAAACCCTAGATTAGGGAAAATTGACTCTAGGAACTAGATTAAGAAACAAAGTGGCTTCTAGGCCAATTGAGTCCTAAAAGGACTCTTAACCCCAAATCCAAAAAGGTTTGGACTCGAGTTTAGAGTGTCTATGTTGATCAAAAAAGAAAAGAGTCAGACCCGACCGGATCCCTAAAAAAAAAGAGCAATTTGACAATTTGTTTTAAGGAATGGAATTAAGTCAATGTTAAGCTCAATAGAATTCGACCAAGATCGATCAGGGTTCAGTAGCATAGTTTGTTCGGCTAATTGCATAAAAGCTCAGGAAAGAATCAGAATAAATGATGGGTAAGTTTTAGGCCTGGTTAGAAGTCGACCAGTATCTAACTAAGAGGTCGAGTCAGGTTCACATCCCTCTAGGGTCTGCATTGTTAGCATGAAGTGTTATTTCGGGCTCTTAGTGTTAGAATTAGGTCCATAAGTCATCATGGTGCATGTAAGGTCTTTAATTAAAAAACAAATCCAAACAAGCTAGTCCCAAGCACTTTCTGTTGTTAACCAGGACAGGCAAGGCAAAGAAGGTGTACGAGTGAAGTTCGCAGGCCTAGAGACTTCTATCACGAGAGCAATATGAGGAAACTCCATCTACTAGGTCAAGGATAAAGTCCAAATCCATGTTCAATACACCACTAGTTCTAATGGCTGGAAACGACAATGAGAGAGCTCAAATCCTTAAAATGCTAGAAAAGATGCAGAATAGGATGGATAAAAGTGACAAAAGGATAGAGAAAATGGCCGCTACACTCCAAGACCGTAACAAAGAGCCTCATGGCAAGGAAGTTGACGATGAAGAAAAAAGGGAAGGTAAGAGGGAAATCTAAAAGTAGTGAAAAAGGGAGAAGATGAGGAAAGAAGTACTCCTCCAGTAAATTTACGGGTGGATCATATAGAATAGTTACTGAAAGAATCATCTATGTTTCATGATTGATTTAATGATTATGTAGGATTCACCACCATCCTGAAAAGGAAACTGCCTCCTAAGTTCACAATACTAAGCATAAAATTTTATGGAGCTTAAAACCTTGATCATCATGTAAGGAATTTTGTTAGAGCCATGACTCTGAATTATAAAAGGAATTGATAAACACATCTTTCACCTTATATTTTCCTGGACTTTCGACAAGGATGTCATGAGGTAGTACAATGCTATCGACCCACGAAAGGTTACGAACTGGGAAGATCTATGCAGAGAGTTCTTACGTGAGTATTCATACGACACCAACATCCCAATAACTCTTACAGACGTAGAGATCATTAAGCAAGAGGAAAAAGAAGGCTTTGCTCACTAGCTTGCTAGATGGTTGGAAAATGCCGTTGTTAAGAACTTTTTATGGGCATAAGGGTGAAAATTCATTCTCAGGATGATGTGTGATTAGCGTTGGATTGTCTTGATTGAGAAATAGTCTTTTAATGAGATCACCTACACTAAACAGCTCTAATACGCAAAGATTAACTCACTATCTCTACTAATAATGATACAATGCAAGATAATAACCAAAGAGACAAAACGAATCTAGCTAACAACTAAAAACATTCAAAGAGCACATACAACAAATAAGAACAACTGTCAATGTGGGTCCTACTTTGTGTACTCTGTGAAGATCCAGATGCAGGCAGCCTTATCGCCACACACATGACTGAACATAGACAGACAATTTCAAATATACCTCCATAAAAAGTTTTAAGAAGATATTTAGAAAATGGGGTGGTGGGACACAACATGGCCCTTGACTCGACATGGCTAACAGCATAACCAAAAATCGTCAGAAACTATCAATCCTAAAAGAAAATTTAGCCTAGATTAATACTATTCCTAAGTAATTATTAGAAAAATAAAGAGGGAGAAAATTACCCACGACTTAGCACCCATGGATGATTGAAATTTCTATGGCCCACTGAACTCTTTATTGCATTCAATCATCAAACACCATTATCAAGCACTAATTTGATCATCAAACCTTGATTCTTCAAATTAGTAAAGAAATAACTCAACCTTGTTGTATTGATGATGAAGATAAGAGAATAGGAATGAAGAGAGAGGTTGATTGAGTTCTAAGAGGTAGATTTAGGCTTCAAATCCTTTGGGATTGATACCAAAATCTCCCCACAAGCCCCAACACATCAAGCCCATATTTAGGAAGAGTTTTTGAATGCTTAAAAACAGAGTATTTAGAGAGATTGAGGGAAGAGAAAGTGAGATTATGCACTTAATAGGGAAGAGCTACAACAAAATAGCCAAAGCTCAATCAAAGCCTTCAAATTTCTAAGTTTTCATTAATGGTGAGGAAAGAGTCTATAAGGGTTAAGCTAGAGAGAGCTATCTGGTTGCTAAAAAAACTAAGATTAACCTAAAAGATCCAAAAACTCTCTTTTGAAGCCCTTCTATCATCATCTTAAAAATAGACGAAGTAGAGGGGGCATGGTTGTGCCACGTGCACGGTGCCCTGTGCCAGATCTCTGACCATACCTCTTCACAGCTTGCTTCGTGGCACACCCTGCTAGCTTTGGCACTACTTTCTAGATTTTGGCACTCCCTACTAGCTTTTAGCACTACCCATTAACCAAGCCTTAAAGTGGGTTGGGCTTTGCACCAATTTGGGCTTTTTCTCTTATTTATACCTACAAAGCAAAAACACTATTAATTAGCTAATTTAGAGGTTGTTTGTGAGCTAAAACCCAGTATGAGGTAGGTTAAATTTTGCCTAGTTGAGAACCAAATAAATAACCCCACACTTAGGTTTTGCTCATCCTCAAGTGGAATATGAGGAATTTTGTTAGCGCAACAATTACATTTAGCTTATGCAACAAGCCCTTTAACTCCCTTAGTCCCCCAAGTAGACGAGTGCAGTCCTGTGGGGTTTTAAGGATAATAAACCCACAAGTCCTTAAAGAGGAGAAAAAAGAAAAGAAAAAGAAAATAGAAAAATCTCTTTAGGTTTTCATAAATTTTCAAAAAGCAACATCAAAGGGGTGGTCATACATTCCTTAAGCTAACTAATCACCTTAATGCCCTAGAGACGCAAAACATGTGCATAACATACACAATCAAGATTTTTGGCCTCCATAAATGACAGCCATATATTCAATCGAACCCTTTTCAATGATGAGTAGCCTAAAGTCAACTCACTTAGGTCATATGGGACATTCCTCTCAAGTGTTTGAAATAATAGTATGGATGCACTCATGCTCAATCACAAAAGATGCACTCATGCTCAATCACAAAAGATGCACTCTAGCATCTGTTTGATCTAGTTCTCATTCTCCACCTCTAGGATGCACATGCACTTTGATGATCAAGAGGACTTTTCAAGGTTGAAATGGGGCTTAGGTTAACGATTGAGGAAGGGATTCACATTTTGGGGAGAAGAGGAGCTAACTAGCCATACTAATGAGCCATCAAACATCCAATACCATCAATACACGTCCTTCACAATCACTCTCCCTAATGAACAATGTGGATGACTTGAGTAATCTAAACACCAAACAACCCTCGATGCCAAGATTTTATTTCCTTTTTCTCCTTTTTTTCTTTTGCTTTTCTCTTTTTTCATTTTCAAAAAAAATTTGATTTTGTTTTCTTTCAAGACACTTAGCGAAGGGGTTTTCATCCATGACTTATTGTTAATTTTATATAAACTTAAGTTAATCACCACATTGTATTCTTTCTGTATTCAAATACCACACTAAACATGCATTCCCTCACATTATTTTCCAATCCCCTCATCATAGTGATACTCATTAGTCTTGGCTTGGGCAATGCTAATGTTCAAGGCTAAAGGCTAATAGAGCGGGTTAAAATAAGAATAGAGACATTTAAGGTTCAAAAGGGGTAATAAGGGATATGATTATGCACCAGGGATGGCTTCTTGGCAAATGTGGTAACAAACATGCACAAAAGAAAATGCCTCTTTCCTTTCATCAAGCATGCAAATGTAATTTGTGACCTTAGAGAGAATTAAAGGAAACTCTAGAGAGTAACAAGTTTTAGTGAGCCCCTCATGAAAAGAAGCAATTACCCGCAACTGATAAAGCCATCTAAATTGGCTCAAGTCCTTACAGGTTCACCTACCTTGCCTAATCTAATTATTGGGCCAAATAAAGCATGTATTGTCACAAATCTGGGCTTCCAATCCATCAAATGCAACCTAATTGTGTGCTATTTGAATCCAAGGCAAAAAGAGATCATGCCAACAAAAATCACACATTTTCCTCCCTAAAACTCTCTATTTACAATAAATGGGAAATCTTTTTGTGTTTTCAAAAAAAAATTCCCCCTTTTTTCTTTTTTAAAAATCATGAAACAAGGTCTCCTCAATCTCACACTTAAAGTGCACAATGTCCGCATTGTAGCAACAAGGTCCTAACAGAGAAAGAAAAGGGAAAGGAAAAAGAGAAAAAGAAAAAGAAAACATATACACAAGAGGGAAAAAGGAGGAATACTTTGAAGAAAAATGAAAATAGCTCGATATGAATTCATATAGACAATACAAATGCATGACTACTCTAAATGTAATTATGTACGCCGTCTATGCTCCTCGGCTCCCATTAAACATGCGCTCAAATCCGCCACATGTGGATTGCACAATCAAAACATCCAAATATCATCCTTAATTCACAAGGCCAATCACAACTAAATTTCTCCTTATATGGCCATCACAATTACAACAGACCAACAACAATGGAATAGGAAAGAAGAGATGCACACATATAACCACCTAAATTAAATAAGATACCACCAACCAAATACCTATATTCAATGACCCCCCTTAAAATATAATATGCAATGAAGAGTAAGGGAAGGTTGGGGGATACAACTCATCATCAATGAGCCCCGTCAGGCCCAAGTGGTGGCCAAAAATGTGGTAGAAATGATATAAACGTTAATGAGCTCCCTTGATCACCTAGGAAAGGATGGAGCTGTTGCTCCAGCAATCGGATGGCCTTAGATTGTTGTCATGGAAGCTTAATCATCCACCTCCTCTTCTCGTTCTCTCAAGTATCTCTCATGGCCCACTCCTCCCATCTTTGCATCTATCTCATCTTTGTTTCCTCATGGCAATCCATAAACCCTCTAAAATATGTCACCCCATCCTCAATAGATTCCATATGTCCTGTCATCCGATGAACATCTTGATGAACATCATTATAACCTTCTCAAAGGGTTGCTACCTCTATTTGGAGGTTGGAGAAAGATTGAAGGAAAGTAGAGTTAAATGACATTTGGTGTGGAAGGAGACCTTCCTATCTCAAAGAAAGGTTTTTGGTATTATAATTAGGGTTGGGATTGTTGCATTAGATCATCCTCAGCTTAGGTTCCCTTGGGTTACTGGGCCTCCTTTTCTTCTTCCTCACCTTCGCCCTTATCATGCTCAGTATGCTGTTTATTCTCATCATCACCCTCATCCCCCTCTCTAGGTAATACCGCCTCCTGAACAATCACCTTACCACAATTCCAATTTCTCTTGTTGTGGTCCGAGCAACATCGGGTAAGGTAAAGAAAACTTGTTTTTGGTGGGGGTATTTGTTGATGCCACCTTTTGTCTCAATTATGGTCATATGGGCTAGGGTTGCAATATTCAGGTTACCCCCTAATAAGAGAGGCCCAAGAGTGCCAAATTTCCCCCTATGACCCAAAGCTTGCGTAACTATAGTGGTGGTGCCTCCTGCACCTATCACATTCTCAAGAGGGACTTTAGCCACCTTAACTAAGTGGCGGATGATGACGACCCTGGTATCCATATGAGTACCTGTCAAGGCACGCTACATGAGAAACAACTTTGCTTTTCTACACATGTTTTAGCTATCATTATACCGAAATATTATGTTCGTCAATAAACATTTGAGGTAGCAGACATTAAAATTGCATAAGTCGATGGCCATGGTTGGCCTAGGGTCATAGATTTGCGGTCTCCCAAACCTATTGGGATACGATTTTCATTTGGAGTATGTGATGCTCAACCAAATAGGATTGGGTCTTCACCTATTTGGAACATCACTAAATGAATCCGGATAAACTAGAAGATGAAGCAACCAATTGAACTCCCTCAAACTCATTTTATGGTCAATGTTAAACATTCAAAATGACATGAGGACCTCATGACCCATATATGACCCCGCCTAATCAACACGCAAAGAGCTCAAAAATTTAAGTATTAGTCGGTCTTAAGACACACAACTCATTTTTGCATACTCCATCAAACTAAAATTGCTAGGTAAAGTAACAACATTGTCGAACATGCCGAATGCCCTCAAAGAATCAACATGTCAAAACCTTTATTCACTAAGTCTTCCTAGCGCTCAAAGTCTCAAATTTCAACTTTTGTTCTTCATTCACAAATACTAAACACCTAGTGTTAGGGGGAAGAATCAAATGGTAAACATCTTTTGTACCTTTAGTTCTTAAAAGTACTTGGGAGGATGAAGAAGCCCTTGAAGATTTTTTAGGTAGAGATGGAGCTTGGGAGGATTCATCAACTCTTTTTCTTACCCATTTCTTCAATTTTAGTGAAAAATCAAGCTTCCTTAGTGCAAAAATAAAGGCAAAAGCCAATCTTTCATTCTCTACAAATTTCAACCTCAGCAATGGAGGTTAGGATTTTAGAGAGAGAAAGTGACTGGGTAGAGGGGATCAAATAGGATGAATTTGGGAGAGATTTTGGTGCGAAAAGGGATTATGGATGAAATTTATGAAAAATTTGAAGCAGTTGGGAAGAATTTGAGTGGAGAGTGAAGGGAGAAATTAGCGTCAATGAGAAAGAGTGTAGGGTAGAGAGTGACAAAGGAGAGGAAGAAGAATAAATGAAGAAAAAGGGTTAACAAGTTGGGTAAGAGCTGCTAGGAGGTGGCACGGTCGTGCCACCGTGCCAAATCTCGAGCCAGCTACCTGAAAGTTTTGATTGGGCATGCGCCTACCCCTTCGCAAGGGTGCATCGTGCCAAACCACTGTTCACACAAAAAATTTTTTCTTTTCTTTGCTTCTTCTTTTCTTTCCTTTTTTCTGGTTCTTCTTTCCTCTCTTTTCCTCTCTCGCTCATTTTTTTATTCGCTGTTTTCCTTTATTTTTTATTTTTCTTCAATTTTTCTCTTAACATTTTCTGATTTGTTTATTTTTCCAATTTTTCAAAGCACACCACAAATATGTACGCTATGCACAAATATACAAGGGGTTAAGACTGTGACTACTCAAGCGAAGGAGGTTCATGAAGGAGAATAGACTCTACATCCCCCTATCTTGGCATCTCTAAATAGTGCTTCGATCCACGCCCATTAACTTTGAACATTAGTCTTTAGTGGGGTCTTTGATTTTGATTGCTTCATGGGGGAACACTTTCACCACAATATAGGGATCGGTCCACCTAAACCTAAGCTTTTCCAAGAATAAATGAAGACAAGGGTTATAAAAGAGAACTTTTACTCGGGAAAGAATTCTTTCTCGTTGCTGTGCTTATCGTGAAGGACCTTTGCCTTTTCCTTGCTCAATCAGGTGATGTCATAAGCCTCTCGCCTAATCTCTTCAAGCTCATTCAAGCTTAATTTTCTTTCCTCACCGATTGCATTTAAATCAAAGTTGAGGTTCCTAATCGCCACGAATCCCAGTGCTCAAGCTTAATGGGTAGTTGGCACAGACACTTATAGACCACCCTATGAGGCGACATGCCTAGGGGGTCTTCCAAGTTGTGCGGTTGGCCCACAATGCATATATCAACTTGTTTGCCTAATCCCTCCTTCTCTTATTTACGGCCTTTTTAAGGATTTATTTGATTTATCTATTGGACTCCTCCAGTTGACCGTTTGTTAAGGGATGGTAAGGGGTTGCAAGGCGGTGAAGGATGGAATACCTCTTCAGTAGTGCATCAAAGGGCCTATTATCAAAATGGTCCCATTAATCACTGATGATTGCTCTATGCATTCCATACCTAACAAAAATATATAGTCTCTCTCAAGAACCTTATAACCACCTTGGACTCGTTTGTCCGTATGGGGATGGCCAATACCCATTTAAACATGTAGTCTACGCACAAGAAGATGTACTCATTCCTAAATGAATTTGGGAATGGTCCCACAAAAGTCTATGCCCTATACATGAAAAATATTAAGAACAATGATAAGGGTGGGTGACATCATATCCGTTGCACCTATGTGCCCAACTATTGACAGCGTAAGCACCTCTTGTGATAATCATGGGCATCTCTAAATAGGGTAGGCCAATAAAAGTCACTTTGAAAAATTTTAATGCGGTCTTTTTCCCACTAAAATGGCCCCCACAAGAATGGTCATGACAAAAAGGAGAGAACACTATGGATTTGATTGTTGGGCATGCACCTTCTTATGATTTGGCCCAAACAATATTTAAACGAGTAAGGATCATCTCACATGAAGAACCTAACTATTGAAAGGAAATGTGCCCTATTCTTCTTGTTTCAACCCTTTGTTATTTCCCCTACCATCAAATAATTCACTATATTAGCAAACCATGGCTCCATATAAGTCCTAAATAGTTTCTCATTAGGGAAACGATCACAAATAAGGGACTCATTTGCATCGCTAGTCACTATCCTAGAGATATGATCTGCTACTATATCCTCAGTACCTTTTATATCCTTGATCTCACCGTCGCATTCTTGAAGGACCATAATCCATCCAATTAACCCAGGCTTTGCATCTTTCTTGCTAATAAGATGCTTTAAGGCGGCGTGGTTGGTGGAAACAATGACATGAGACCCTATGAGGCAGGGTCTAAGCTTTTCAAACCCAAAAACTATTGCTAGAAAATCTTTTTCAATTGCAGTGTAATTCACTTGCGCCTCATTTAAGTATAGCTCGCATAGTAAATTACATGGGTTTCTTATCAATTTTTTGTCCTAAAACTACTCCAACTGCATAGTATAATGCATCACACATAAGTTCAAATGACTCTCCCTAAACAAGGGAATGCAAGATAGGAGCTGTGGTTAATGCCTCCTTAAGCTTCGTAAATGCCAATTCACACTCCTTGGTGAAGTGGAATGACGTATCCTTGGCTAGGAGTGAGGATAATGGCTTGACAACCTTGCTAAAGTTCTTGATAAATCTCTTGTAAAAACACTAGTAGGGAGGGGGAGGTTTGCAATCAAATCCACTTTTGCCTTATCTACCTTCATCCCCTCACTTAAGATAATGTGGCCCAAGGCTGTCCCCCGCTTGACAATGAAATGGCACTTCTCCCAATTAAGGGTCAAGTACTTCTCCTAGCACATTCTTAAATCTTTTCCTAAGTTACTCAAACAATTCTCAGAAGAGTCTTCGTATATGGAGAAATCATCCATAAAAATCTTAAGGCATTGCTTAACTAAGTCAGAAAGGAGAACATACACCTTTGAAAGGTGATCGGTGTATTACAGAGACCAAAGGGCATCTCCCTGAAGGCATAAGTGCCAAGAAGGGCATCTAAATGTAGCCTTTTCTTAGTGTTCGGGAGCAATGAAAATTTGGGTACAGTCGGAATACCTGTCAAAAAAGCAACAGAAAGCTCTTCCTGTCAACCTCTCCAACATTTGGTCTAAAAAGGGTAAAGGGAATTGATCCTTCCTAGTGGCCAAGTTCAACTATCTATAGTCAATCCATACCCTCCACCTGGATTGCATTCTTATGGGAATGAGGTGATCCTTATCATTCTTGACCACGGTGATACTTTCTTTTTAGGAACGACTTGGATGGGGCTCATCCGCTCACTGTGCAAGATGGGGTAGACAATGTCGTGGTCCAACCACTTTAGGATTTCTTTGTTTACCACTTCTTGAAGGGTGGGGTTTAATATTCTTTGTTTATCGCGGTAGGGCATGGCATTGTCCCCAAGATGAATAGGATGTTGCACTACAGTAGGACTAATGCCTTTAATATCTCCTAAGGTCTGCCCTAGAGCCTCTTGCTCCGAATTTAAGTCATTGGTAATTATCACAAGAAAAGTTTCATATGGGCCTGAGAATGCACACTTGAGTGTGTTGGGAAGGGACGTTAGTTTAAGAGAACAAGATAAGGGCATACTAGGAGATGCCTCATGAGATGGCGAAAGAAGACAAGAGAGAGATACAAGAATTGATGCATGTAATGAGTCATCACATTGTTCTTCAAATGAAAATGTATCAAATTTAGGTTTATACTCCATATAAAAAGACTTATACACAAATGATATCAATGCCTCTTTATGGTCAAGCTCTACTTCCACCAATGAAAAATCATCCACGCAGTTAAGAGTTGGTTGCTTAACGTCACCAAACCCCATTAGCTCCTTTTGGAGGTTAAGTACATCAAATTCTATTGTTATATTTTAAAATGTGAACTTCATTTTCCCATCCCTACAATTAAGGAGAGCAATAGATGTACTAAGGAATGGTCAACCAAGGATGAGCGGTATCTCATTCTCGGGACTCATCACAACCTTGGGGTCTCTAAGATGACAAAGTTAACTAGGAATACAAATTCCCCCACTTTAATTAACACATCCTCCAACATTCCTCTAGGGCACCAACTAGAACGGTCGGCCAACTAGAGGATCATTTTTGTGGGTTTTAGCATGCCTAGACCTAGCTTTTATACATTGTAAGGGGTAGAAGGTTGACACTAGCTCCTAAGCTAAGAAGGCCCCAATGAATGTTGTGAATACTAATCACAATTGAGACTATGGGACGCCCTGCATCCTTACACTTCAGAGGTACTTGGTTTGGAATAATTGGGCTCACATTAAGGCTAAAAATGCCCATTTGGGGATGTTAGGTGCTAATTTGTTGTATTTTACGCACCCCTTTCACCTAATTTTTACCTCGTATAATAACTTAATCATTAGGATTTTTACGTGTTTTGTTCACTTTTGTAGGTAATAAAATTAATCGAGCAGATCTCGTAAAAAAGAGCAAAGACAGAAAAAGAATAGCTGGAAGAACGCGAAAGGAGAGACGACGGGAGGCGTGGTCGCGACCCTCCACCGTCGCGATGCTGCAAGTGGCTGGGCAGGGGGCCGGCAACGGCCGTTGCCCCATCTGCTCGTCCGCACGATGCTTTGGCCATCTTGTTTCCTCGTTAAAAGGGGTGTCTTCAGGACTTTTTGGGGGGCCTTTAGGCGATTTTTAGGTTAGGTTTTAGCCAATAAAAACCTCACTAGGAGGATTAGATTAGGATTTTAGATTGTATTTTGGATTCAAACTTATGGATTTCAATATCATTCAATGAATCAATCATAAGTTTTTCTTCTTCTCTCTCTTTATTTCATGTTTTTGTTCTTCTTTAAGTTTTGTGAGTTTAATTCTTATATTTGATTTGCTTAGTTTAAACGTTTAGTTTTCATTGTTAATCTATGATTATTTTGATTATTTAGATTTGATTAGTTTCATTCTCTTTCCACTCTTGTTCCTGTTTGTTTTCACATTTGCTAGTTTTGGTTTACTTTGGGTTTTTGTATTTTGTTGATGATTAGTTGTTGACTTTGGTTGGCTTTGATTGTGATTAGCCTCTTGATGGTTAATTAGACTTGTATTAGGCCTAACCACACCCGACTTATGCTTAGAACGTAGAGTTTTTCCTCACGCCCGCTAAGTGTTCGATGAAATGCTTAAGAGAACTTTCATCTTTATTTCTGGGCGATTGACTTATGCCGAGAGGTGAGGTCAATTAGCTAGTGTGGGAGAGGGGATAGCTGGTTTGGAATATGAAAATAGTATCGATCCCAGCTAGGTCCGAGGGTTGCTAATTTTGTGGTCTAATTGGGCTAATCCCATGAAAATAGGTGGTCAGACTAATTAGACTAGCTCACGACCCTTGAGAGAGGGGTTGGGTGATCTTCGATGGCGCAACCGACAATCCCTTATTTTTAGTAGAGGTTGGATAGGTTAGGACTCGCCTTGATTACTTGGTTCATCAATTGGCCCAATTACAATTACAAGCCTCTTTTTGTATGTTGGTTAGCATAGCTTAGTTTATCTTTCCTTTACTTTCGCTTGGCCTAGATTGAGCACTTAAGCTAATCCTGGTACTTGAAACCCAACTCCCAGTGGACGATACCCCGAGTACTTGATGATACACCATGCACTTGGGGTTTATAAATATTAAAACTTTTTCATAACAAGTTTGTGGCACCGTTGTCGGGGAGGTAGCGCTTTTTAATATCAGGGTTTCCTTGAGCATTCAACGCTAGGCTTTTAAAAAATCCGAAAAAAATTTTAAAAATCCAAAAATTAAAAAAAGTTCTGAATGGCTATTTTCCATTTACGTCAATTTGAGCATGAACCTTTTTTGGCAATATTTGTCTCAATTAAATGATTATCGGGCTCATTATGTGCATTTCACGTATGAAAAATGCAAAATATGTAACGTTGTGGTTGAGAGGATAACACATGAGACCCGAGCTTCCCTTGAATCGATGTGTTGTGGTGGTATGTGCTTTTTAGATGTTGATGATACATGGGACTTATTTGAGTTTTTGGCTTGGCATCAATGGCATCATAAGATTGCTAGTGAGTCTTTTGTGTACCCTTCCCCCATTTCCTACGATTTTCAAGCTTATTATCCTCTTGTGTGCTCTTATTGCCAATCTTTTGACCATGATGTGAATTCTTGTTATGATGTTTCCGATGAATGTTATACTATACTTAATGCCATGATAGGAACAATGAAGGAGAAACAGGCGCATTTTGTTAGTAGGATGAGGGATTGTGCTTTATTGCATAAGACTGACCCTAGTCTACCTTGCTCTAGACTTGAGGTTAGTCTCTATGATGATTATGAGTCTTCCCTTCCCCTAGAGTCTAATGTTGTTGATGATGCACCTTTGATCGACCTAAGGGAAGCGTTTGACCCTCCCTTAACCTCCTTGTCATTTGTTGCTCCATCCTGTTCTAGCACACCTATAGACACTAGTGTTAATGAAACGATCTTACTTGCTTCTCCCCTTCCTTTAGCTCAGTGCACAGGGTTAGAGATAGGTGAGACTTCTCGGGGTGATGCTAGTTCTATAGAGGATATTTCACTTTCTTAGTCAGGAGGGCTTACATTGGTTGAGCCATATCTTGAGGAGTTAAGTGATGATGTTGAGATGGGTGGTGGCACTCCTAGCATGGGACTTAACGACTCCATTTGTACCGAGCCACTTGACTCTACGCCCATTTCATCTCCTTTCCTCCCCATCACCCCCTCTCATTTTCATGCATTTCATGAGTCCCTAGATGACATTAGAAGGTCTCATACCTTATTTGATCCATATCATGCATTCCTAGAGGACGTGCCTAGGAAAATCACGTAAAGTACTTTCTTTGATCATGCTTTTGATTTTTCTACGGTAGTTGATAAGTTTAAGAGGGCACTAACTTTGTTTAGTCAATCTTTACTAGTGTTCTCTTGCTCACATCATTCTGAGATGCATGCGATGACATATGATAAGCTCTTGAGAGCTTTGACTGCATCTGAGTTGACGACTCACGTCTTGAGAGACAAGGAGTGGCTGATGCTCCTTGTGGTGGCGTAGTTTGGGTACATTCATTGCCCAACCTGGTATAATTGTTCTCACTTTTCTCGCTTCTTCTTATTTTCTTTCTTTTTCTTTCTGTTTAGTTGTGGATATTGGATTGTGTTTAGTTGTGGATTTTAGGTTATGTTTTTGTTGGTGATCAATATCGGGGTGAACTTTGGGATATTGCTAAGCTAACTGGTGGCTATGATCACCTTTTCACTTTGTTTTCTTTGTTGTGTGTCTTATGTGTGTGATTTTGCTTTCTTTGTTTTTGTGGTGGTAGTGACTCCTCGGCTCCCAATGAGGACATTGTGAGATTTCGGTGTGGGGGTGGAAAGTCATATGCCTTTTTGTGCATATTTTTGTGAAAATGTTTTAAAAATTTTTCACTTTTATATAATTTTTCCTTTTTTTTGGGCTTTTGGGAAGCTTCGTACTATTCTGATCAGCTTAAATCCCTTATACTTTGACTATTAGCTTGTATACAGGCATGATGTGCACGATAGATCTCCATCCTCAGTGTGTCATTCTAAGTCCTAATTCTAACCCCAATTGTTCATTATCGATGTGTAATCCAATCCTTATTCATACCATCATCATTATCCTAGAGTCTTAGTCTTCTATGATTGGCTCTTCGACTTAATTTGTACACGGTTACTTTGGTTTTTGTTTGCATTTCGGAAAAAAAGAACAAAAGAAAAAAATAAAATTTGGAATGACAAGTATCCCTTTGAGGCATGCGCTGCTAGGCATTAGCCTTTGAGGCCATACTGCTACTGGGTGTTACCCTTTGAGGCAATACTGCTACGGGAAAAACTTGTTTTTGTGTTAATAAGGTAATAATGTAGTTTGTGTCAGTCAAGTGGGATTGAGTTGATTTTAGTAAATCTAACTCCTAGGATGATGATGCACTTGCACACAAGCACTGGGTTAGATTCAAAGTTTTGATGTATAGTGGGGTGAAAAGTTAGTGTTTTGATATCATCCATGGGGATAGAGAGCCCTGATGAGTACATTTTGTTTATATACAGGCCAATATCCATGCTACAAAGGTGATTTAGTTAGTTAGAATTTGCACAATCTTCTCCCTTATATATTTATGTGCTTTGTTTGTAAATCCAAGCTGTTTTTCTTTTTCTGTATCTCTTTTCCTTTTTCATTTTCTTTTTCTAGATTTTGTAGGTATATCTTCTGCAATCCCTCCTGAGACTTCACTCATCTACTTGAGGGAACCAAGGGGTTTTAAGGGGCTGTTGCATACGCTTAATACAACCATGATTCCTACGAAAGTTCCTAGGTTAGTTTTACCTTTGTTTTGCTCGGGGACGAGCAAAAGATAGGCATGGAGGTATTTGTTTGGCACTAATTTGTCGTATTTTACGTTCCCCTTTCACCTAATTTTTGGCTTGCACAATAACTTAATCTTAAGGATTTTTACTTGTTTTGTTTACTTTTATCGGCAATAAGATTAACCGAGCAAATCCCACAAAAAGGAGAGCAGATGGAACAAGAACAGCTGGAAGAACGCAAAACCAGAGACGACGGGAGGCATGATCGCGACCCCCCACCGTCACCGCACTGCAGGTGGCTGGGCAGGGGGCCGTGACAGCTACCTATCGTGAGCGCGACGGTTGTCGTCCCCTTTGCTCTCCCACGTGCTTATTTGGCTGTCTTGTTTCCTCTTTAAAAGGGGTGTCTTCGGGACTTTTTGGGGGTCTTTTGGCGATTTTTAGGCTAGGTTTTAGCCAATAAAAACCTCAATAGAAGGATTACATTAGAATTTTAGATTGTATTTTGGATTCAAGCTTGTGGATTTCAAGATCATTCAATGAATCAAACATACGTTTTTCTTCTTCTGTCCATTTATTTGATGTTTTTGTTCTTGTTTAGGTTTTGTTAGTTTAATTCTTGTGTTTGGTTTGTTTAGTTTAAATGTTTGGTTTTCATTGTTAATCCATGTTTAATTAGATTCTTTAGATTTGATTAGTTTCATTCTCTTTCCCCTCTTGTTCATGTTTGCTTTCACATTTGCTAATTTACGTTTAGTTTAGGTTTTTGTGTTTTGTTGATGATTAGTTGTTAACTTTGGTTGGCTTCGATTGTGATTAGCTGCTTAATGGCTAACTAGACTTGTATTAGGCCTAACCGTACCCGACGTATGCTTAGAACATAGAGTTTTCCCTCACATCCACCAAGTGTCCGATGAAATGCTTAATAGAGTTTTCATCTTTATTTCTGGGTGATTGACTTATGCCTTGAGATGAGGTCAATTAGCTAGTGTGGGAGAAGTGATAACCGGTATCAAACATAAAAATATCCTGATCCTAGCCAAGTCCGGTGGTTGCTAATTTTGCGGTCCAATTGGGCCAACCCCATGAAAATAGGTGGTTAGACTAATTAGACTAGCTCAGGACCCTTGAGTGATGGCTTAGGTGATCTTGATGGCGTAACTGGCCACCTCTTGTTTTTAGTAGAGGTTGCGTAAGTTAGGACTCACCTCGATTAGTTGGTTCATCAATTGGCCCGATTATAATTACAAACCTCTTTTTGTATGTTTGTTAGCGTAGCTTAGTTTATCTTTCTTTCACTCTTACTTGGCCTAGATTGAACACTTAAGCTAATCCCCATACTTGAAACCCAACTCCTAGTGGACGACACCCCGAATACTTAACGATGCACCTTGCACTTGGGGTTTATAAATACTAAAACTTTTTCCTAACAGGGGATACTGGTAGCTCTCTTGGTAGTGCATAAGTCTTTAAGAAAATGAGCATAAGGGGCATATGTCTTATTGTATCAAGTAACGGGATGTTGATTTTGACTTAGGAGAAAGTATTTCTAAACTTATCAACATGAGATTGCATCTTCTTCTAGTTTAGCCAGCTAAAAAAAGGAAGAAGGGGTTTAGAAACATAAAGGCAAAAAGTAGGAGCATCCCTCAGAGAGATGGAATCATTAACTGACTCACTCTCCTTGGGTTCATCTATTTCCTTAGAAGAGTTGAGTCAATTGGGGTATGAAGCACATCACCACTTTGAGGGGAGGGGCAAGGAGATGATGGGGAAGGGGAATCATTCTCATTTTGCTCACCCACATGGGTGTCAACCATTTTACCTAACCGTAAAAAATTACAGCATTCACTTTTCAAACACAATTGTGATCAAATGAAGTGGATGATCCCTCTCTTGGGTTCACCTCTGGTTGACAAGGAAAACCACTATTTTCCCTATTAGATATAGCTAATTGTGCAAATTATTCGCTCATAGTCTACGTCATTTCTTTATTCGATTCCATAAGCTCTCTAATCATCCTCTCTATGTCATTAACTTTGTTATTCTCTCTATCCAAAACATTGTAATTGGGGGGGCAATATGATTGAGTTACATGTGGTTGAGGAGGGGAACCCCTAGGCGCACTATATGCACTTTGTAAGGGTGGCTTGTGGTATGAAGAAGATGAGGAGTTTTCTTAAAAGCCCCTACCTTGATTGTTGGGCATCAAAATATTAGGCCCTGCCTGTGAGAAGTTGGATTTTTTAGCCCACCTAGTATTGAAAGTTAAAGGGTAGGGATCAAATTGCAGCCTTTGGAAGGCTGCATTCACTTGACTTTACTCTTGGCTTGCATCCAATTGTTGAGAAAATAGGGGACACGAACTGAGGGAATGATTGGGTGATTGACATTGAGGACATGAAACCATTGGGGGAGTGATAAGCGCTTAGAGTTCACTTCATTATGGGGTCGTTTGGATGCATTTTTAGGGAGATTTATAAACTTTATGTTATAATCAACGTTCTTATTCTTGTTTTACGCTGAGGTACGGTTCTTTCCGTATTTTGTAGGTTTTTGTACCTTTTTGCCCAGGCTTTGACACCCAATCAAGTATGACCTGGCTCCCTATGGATGCTCGCAAGTCACCGTGCCGGTGGAGGAAAAGAAGAACCAAAGAATTTCGAGACGGAGATAGCCATGGATGCTCCGTGGTAAAGGCCACGTTCCATGGTGAACCCAAAACTACTTGACTCTTCATCTTCCTTCACCTTGTGGCTAAGGATGCTCTGTTTCAAGCTTAAAAGGGGTTGTTTGGCTACAGAAAAGAGGAAGAACTGATCTCACTACACATATCTCTCTCATATTTTTCATTAGAATAAGGATTCTTAGTTTGTATTTTTAGGGTAAGAGAAGAATTTTAAAGAAAAGCATTGGCTTTGGAGGATTGAAGATTAGGACACCATTGGAGGATCACCATTACTACTAAGCTTTTGCTCCCTTAGTATTTTTCTTAAACTCTTGTTTTAGATTGTTGTAAATTTTGAACATGAGTGAGTAGTTTATTTAATCTACGGATTTGTTAGCAAAAGTATTGATGTTGGATTCTTAATCTTCATTTGTAGTTATTTTGTGTTAGAATGATTGAATTCTTTCTTGTGATTTAAGTGTTATGAGTGAATTTAGGCTAAACTATATGCTTATGCTAGATAGTTGAGTGAAGTACTGAAAGGAGAAACTTGCTATTTGATCGACAAGATAGGACTTGATTTCGTAATGCTTGAAAGAGATTTGTTTGTTAAGAGGAAACTTTAGCTAACAAAAAACCCAGAACTTAGACTAAGATAAGAACATTTGATAGAATGTTAATTGGATTAGTTTAGGCCATTCAGTTCATTTTGAAAGAAAATGCTGATTAGATTGATTGCACCCTTTCAGTCATCCAATAAAAGTTAAGTGCATGATTTAATTCACTGATCTAACTCTTTACTAGACAAAATAATTCCCTAGTTATTTTAATTCAATTCAATTTCCCAGTTAGTTTATTTGCGTAATTCGAACAACCCATTGGCACTTGTTTGCTTAGCCTTTTGTAATAGGTCAAAACTCAATAAATTACATTTGGTCTCTATGGGAACGATATTACAACTAAACTACATTATCCATACATTTGTGGTAGTGTCAAGTTTTTTGATGCCATTGCCAGGGATCTCTTTGTGGATATTGACTTCCCCTTTATAGATTGACTAAGCATTTTTTTGTTTATCTTTTTCTTCGTAATTTGTTGATTTACATTACTAGAGCATTTTTTGGTGATCTTTGTAGGATTTCTCCATTTATATGCGAAGTCCCATTCCTTTTGAATTCGACATGCAAATAGAAAGGACTTTTTGCTTTAGGAGGAAGAAGTTAAAGCTAGAGCACCAAAGAACAAAGGCTCAAGAAGCCTCTTTAATGATGGTGGGAGGAGGACGTGACAAAAGAAGGGTGCTTTGGGATTTTGTCACCCCCGAAGTCCAAGGCATTGCCTTTAGCATTGCTCAACTAAACATGGAAGCAAACAATTTTGAGCTCAAATTGGCTCTTGTTCCCATGGTACAACAATCCCAATTTGGAGGTACCCCGTTAGAAAATCCCAACTTACACCTCTCGGTATTCTTAGAGGTGTGCGATACATTGAAGCTCAACAGAGTTTCCACCGGCACTATTCGATTATGGCTATTTCCCTTTTCGCTTAGGGCCAATGCGTGAACGTTGCTTCATTCTTTGCCTCCCGAATGCATTAGAACATGGGATGAGCTCATCAAGGTTTTTCTTGTAAAATTCTATCCTTCAAGTAAGACGACGAGTCTAAGAAACCAAATCAATGCCTTTGCTTAAAGGGTAGACTAGTCGCTCTATGAAGCTCGGGAGCAGCTCAAGGACCTATTGAGGCTATGTCCACATTATGGGCTCAAACGGTGGATGATAGTACAAGCCTACTACAATGGAGTCACTCAACCTGTGAGGTCTATTATAGACGCTATGGGTGACACTCTCATGAACAAGATAGAGGATGAGGCTTACAACCTTATTGAGGAGATAACACTTAATAACTATCAGTGGTCCATGGTCCAATGAGAGAAGCCAACCCAAGTGGGCTGGAGGTAAGTTAGAACTTGATGCTATTTTTATGCTCTATGCTAAAGTAGATGCTATGTCTCAATGGTTAGAACGATTGAATGTTGACTCCATTAGTTCAAGTACCCCATCCCTATTATGTGAAATATGTGGGTCTATTGATCATTTGACTGTGAATTGTCAAGTCAGGAGCCCATTTGCTTAAAATGCCAGTGACCAAGCCAACTATGCCAACACCTATAACCCTAGACCGACAAATGACCCATTCTCCAACACATACAATCCTGGTTGGAGGAATGAACTTAATTTCTTCTATAGGTCTAATGCTTCTCCTATACCTCAACCAAATTTTAGACAACCCCTTGGATTTTAAAACCCATCTTACCCTTAACAAGCACGTCAAAAATCTAACTTAGAGGTAGTGATAGAGAGTACGCTTTTGGCGCAGCAAAAGCAAGATGAGTACATTAAGCAATTAGCCTTTAACATTGATGTGCTTACTACTTATTATAAGATGTTGGAACCTCAAATTGCGAAACAAGCTACCTCTTCATCTACAGCCCCGAGTGAACTTCCTCGTTAGCCCATGCCTAATCCCTGTAGGTAGTGCAACTGTGTTACCTTGAATAGGGGGTTAGAGGATTCTAAGGGTGTAGAGCTTGAGGAGATGATGAGGAAAATAGAGTTGTGAGTGAGGAGAAAAGTCATAAGCTTGAGGCCATGACCTTGGGAGAAGAGAACAGTCTAGAGGTTGTCGAAGAGTTTCCTCTTAAGCTTGAAGATCCAGGTAGTTTCTTTATTCCTTGTGTGGTTGGTAATGTGAGGATTCATAGGGCTATATGTGATCTTGGTGCAAGTCTTAGTATGATGCCATATTTTGCTTTCGAACAGCTTTGCTTAAGATAGTTGCAACCAGCACCTTTTTCGCTCTAATTAGCAAAAGGATTCGAGAAGCTCCCGTTGGGTATTTTGGATGATGTGCCCATTAAAGTAGGTAGTTCTTGTGTGCTTAATGACTTTATTGTCGTAGATGTGTCTAGAAAGGTGTATACCCATATTACTCTAGGAAGACCCCTCTTGGCCATTTTTGACTGCAAGATAGATGTGAAAGGGGGTGGTTAACCTTTGATGTGGGGACATGTCATGTTGAGTTTAACTTCTTTCAACATTGAATTGGTTTCCCTGCTTCATTCCTCTTTGATGAGGTGCCCATTTCTCATGAGATTGAGATAGATGATATTTAGTACTGTACAATGATCCTCCTATGACTTATTGGGTTTCGACTATAGGCCCCGACCTTGACCCGGCAAAGGTGGAGTTCGCTACCCCTATACCACCTAGCACAACCGAGGATGAGCCCTCAACTTTTAAATGAGGTTCTTTGAGTACCATCATAGGTTTGCTCAGTTGCTTACGTCTTTGGCTCCTATAGAAGGAATTGATTTTGACTTTAATCATGGCATTCAGTTTGGCAGTGGCCCCTCGAATGGGGCTCACTCCTAGATTGTTTTGTATGCGGATCCCATTATTTTGCGCCACCTAATGATGAAGAAGGATCTCCATCCCGAGTATTTAAAGTAGTACCTTCAAGTGCAAGAGTTTGACTTTGAGGTCTGTGATAAAGGAAAGTCGGGAGTTCTGGGGGAGCCAATTGAAAAGCCTACCGTCCACACTCTTACTGATTCTGAGCCATCATAGAAGTAAAGGCCGAGCTCCTAACCTTAAAAAGAGCACTTCTTGGGAAGCAATCTAAGTTTTTCCCTTTACTAAGTTTTTCTTTGATTGTATATAGTATATTTGTTATTTAGAAAAAAATAAAAAAAGAACAAACAAATGCAAAAAAATAATCAATAAAAATAGCAAAAATAGAGAGGAGCTGAAAGAAAAAAAGGAAAATAAAATCAGAAAATAATAAGAGAGTTTTAGAAGCTCCAGACAGCAGTTACCACGGACCCCTAGTGATGTCCAACTTGGTCCGTGGAGCCTCTACAGAATTTTCGGAAAATTGTTGAGACAAAGCCCACCACGGAGGGTCCATGGTAAGTCTTTCCATCTGCAGTCAAGGGTTTTTCATGCCCTTTGACTAGAAAACATTCATTCATCCTTAACCCCTCTACGCACTACCTTTTTAAACTCTCTCTTTCTCTTTCTACAAACTCCATAACCATCCACCTTCATGCCTTCAATTTTTCACCAAATTCCATCAAATTTCTTCCCTTTCTTCTTATTTTCTTCACCTTCACTCCAAATCTACTTCAAATTTCGCTTTTCTTGCCTTCTTTCTCTGACATTCTGCCCATTTTCATGCTCGAATCTTCAAGGACCCAACTTGACCTTCTATTCTTCCAAATTGTCACATTTTCTTCCATATTTCATCCCCATAACCTTCATTTTCACAAAATTTTCACTTTCCACCATTTTTCTTCTCATTTCTGCTTAGCTAGTGTTTAGTGCATCTACTCCCCGTAGCCATAGCACCTGAGAAGGTAGCAAGAACCGTTCAAGTGGCGAAGACTTCAAGTCAAGCACTACAACACGTATCCCAAACCTCCCGAACCTTAACTGATGCGAGAATTCGAGGTAATATTCCTAGCAATCATCATTTAACACATCCCAAGCATGTTGCTAGATGCAATGTTTTAAGTAGTAAGCTAGTGGTTGCTAGTCACTGTTATGATGAAGATTTGTTAACCGATTGGGTTTGCTGGATGACATCCATTGGTCGTTTGCTTCGGGAGGTATGAGTCAATTTTTAGAGATTAAGGACCACCCTTGTCATGGCCTCACTCTTGCGTTTTTAAGTACATTGCATGTGGAGGTCACAAGTGCCCTCGTTATTAAGAAGGATACATTTCCTCATATCTTAACAAGGAGTTTTATGAGTTCAATTTGAGTGCCTTTAATAGTATATTTGGTTTTCTATCGTCCATAGACTTTCGCTATCGCCATGCCTCCAAAGCTTTTGACGCAAATGCTTTTTGGAATAAACTTTCTGGGATTATCAGTCTAATACAGGAAATTTCAAAGGCACTATTATTAGAAACCCTTATATTTGAGTGGTCCAGGGATTACTTGCTTGTGGTCTGTTTGACATGGAGGATTGTTTAAATGTGCCTTGCCTGTCTAAATCATATTTCTTGTATAGATGCTCCAAGGTGACTGACTTGACCAAGGTTCTTTGTTGGCCAATCAGTTACACAGTGCAACCAATAGTTCCGCATAGAGGATTGTGATTGGTGGCCTTATTATCCTTATTGCTAGCTTTGGTGGTATTGACTCGAACCCCGATAATAGAGTTCCTGGTTTTGAGCGGTTAAACTTAGCTGTTTTTTAACAAATGAAGTTTTGTAAGGTAGAGGTTGGGCGTGTTTGTTACATTTATCTTGGGAACTATCTCATGCCTCCCCCTAATGTCAACCGAACCACTCTCTTAAACCGGGTCAATCTCTACTTTTTACAGGGTGATAAACAGTTGGCCTAACCTGCACCACCTCCTCCCCACCTAAGGGTTTCTAGTTCATCCCAACCATCCTCCTCCTCTAATTTTACTGACTTGCATGCTACCTTTTAATCCATTTAAGAGGAGCGAGCATCCCTCCTAGCTTGTACTCAAACTAAGCACATTGCATTCCGTGACTTTGTTCAGGAGCAGCATGATGAGCTTCGTGGGATGAATCCTTCCTCGAACCAATATTTCCAAGAGTTTAGGATTTGTTTAGAGAATTGCTGTGATTGACATATTTCTCAACCCCACTATCCTTCTTGTGCCCCTCCTCCTCCTTTTTAGTTTCTTCTTTTCTTCCCCATTGATTCTTATGTGCTTATATTTAGGACAATGTCTTGTCCAAGTGTGGAGCAGTTGTTTGTGATTGTGCGCATGTGATGTGGATGTGTGAATAGTTTGGATTTTAGGTCATGCATTTAGGATTAGTTTGCATTTTAGTTAATCATTTAGTTTTTCTTTCTATTTTAGCTTTCTTTTCTTGGGGTTTTTCAATTTTTAGTTGCATCTTAGGTTTAGCACGCATAAAATGAAAAGGAAATAGAAAAAAAGATGTAAAAACAAAAATTGAAAAAGCAATAAAAATCCTCTGATGATGAGCCTTTAGACTAAGTAGTTTCTTTAGCTTATTTTGACACTTTTTGTCATGCCCATTTGTGAATAAAATGTTTGATTATAGGTTTTTGACATGTGCTTCATATTTTGACCATCATGTTAACTGCGGTTCGATTACTCGATGATTCTTTGCATGAATATTTGACACGAGTTCTAATGAGCTAGTTGGGCTTAGTTAGTTGTCCCGTGAGATTTTAAGCCTGATTGGACTAGTTCGTCATTTTAGTCTCATGTTCTTTTTCATATGTGACTCTTTCTATATTTCAAATCAGTAGAACTTGTTTTGACTCTTGTTCAAGATCACATTTAACGTGTATGTTTTGGCAATATGATTGAGGCTTTCTTTGAATTTGTAAGTTATGACCAAATAGCCACCCTTGTTATGTACGATTTATCCGTTGCTACCCCCTTTGAGCCTTGCCATCTTTTTCTTGATGCAAACCTATAATATGATCCTTGGCCAAATACATATCTTACCCTTTGGCCATGACTGTACAGTTTCTATAGTGATTGGGAGTAGTTTGGAGACATTGACATGGTTGTTTGGTGTAGTTTGTTTGTATGTGATATGGGATTTGTGCGACATTTCCCTTGGTGACAATTGGGTCGAATTTTGTAAATTGTTAGAAAAGTGTTGAAAAGTGCACAATTAAATTTACGTTGCCATAATCCTTTTCTTCGGAAAAAACAACCAATAAGAACAAAAAAAAAAAGAGAAAAAATAATACCAGAAAAAAGAGAATGTTGAATACAAAAAGAAAAAAAAAGCAGCAAAGTAATACAAGGATTTCGCATTGATTTCGCATTAGATATACTTTAACACTTTCTCACATTGTTGACCGACTAGGGGTGATTTAATAATGGGTGTGAGGAGTATTTTTGTGAAAGTTGGGCGAAGATGATTTATACTCATAGCCTTGGGCCTTGAGTGTCACAAAACCCAACATATTTGTTCCCTTCTTACCTTTACCCATAGCCCCGTTACAACCCTACCAAAGTTCTTATGATTTCCTACTATTTGCATTTTAGTGGTGTTGAATTGGAGAGTTTTAGCAAGCTTATGGTAGATATGATTCTTTAGAATGAGATTTGAGAGAACTGCATTATGCTTTAAACACATGAGTGATAAGTGCTTCATTACTAAAGTGAGGATCTACCGATTCTTTTATCTTTACCTATTGTATTTGCCAATATGATTGTTTAAGTTGATTTAGGTGAACAATTCAATATTTGATGTGATGATACTTGCCTTTATTTTGAAAATTTCATTCTCTTATCTATTTGGCAATGTTTCAATCACTTTTAGGCCAATTTCTTGGGTTGATTTGATTATTGATGATGCTACTATTGCTTACTTGAGGAGGTTCTTTATCACAGCTTTGGTTTTGTAGTTGCTTGGGGACATGCAACGATTCAAGCATGGGGGAGTTTGATAAATGCTTAGAGTCTACTTCCTTTTAGGGTCATTTTGCTGCATTTTTGTGGAGATTTATGAACTTTATGTTATAATCTACACTCATATTCCTGTTTTATGATTGGGGCATGGTTATTTTCTGTGTTTTGTAGATTTTTAGACATTTTTGCCTCGACTTTAATCCCTAATTGAGTATCATTTGACTCTACACGGGTGCCCCTAAGTCACTATACCCATGGAGGAAAAGAAGAGCTAAAGAATTTCGGGACAGAGGTAAACATGGACGCTCTGTGGTGAACCTAAAACTAGTTATCTCTTCCTCTTCCTTCATCTTGTGGCTGAGGATGCTCGGATTTCAAGCTTGAAAGGAGTTGTTCGGCTGTAGAGAAGAGGAAGAGCTAATCTCACTACACTCATGTCTGTCATACTTTTCATTAGAATAAGGATTCTTTGTTTGTATTTTTAGAGTAGGAGAATAATTTTGAAGAAAAGCTTTGCCTTTGCAGGTTTGAAGATTGGGACACCATTGGAGAATCACCATTGCTGCTAAGCTTTCTTTCCCTCAGTATTTTTCTTGTACTCCTGTTTTAGATTGTTGTTAATTTTGAACATAAGTGAGTAGTTTATTTAATTTGGGGAAATATTCTTAATCTTCATTGCTTGTGCGTATTTTATGTTGCAATGATTCAATTCTACCTTGTGATTTAAGTGTTGTGAGTGAATTTTTGCCAAATTTGCTTGCTTATGCTAGATAGATAAGTGAAGTACCGAAAGGAGGAACTTACTATTTGACCGATAAGAAAGGACTTGATTTAGCAATGCTTGAAAGAGATTTGCTTATTAAGACGAAAACTTAGCTAATAAAAAAGCTACAACTTAGACTAAGACAGGGGGATTTGAAAGAATTTTAACGGGATTAATTTAGACCATTCAGCTCATTTCGATAGAAAAGGCTGAATTTTAGATCACTTGCACTCCTTTCAATCATCCAATGTAAGTTAAGTGCATGATTTAATCCATTGATCCAACTCTTTACTAAGGAAAACAATTCCCTAGATATTTTAATTCAATTGAATTTCTTAATTTGCGTAACTCGAACAACCCATTGAAGCTTGTTTGCTTAGCCTTTTATAATAGGTCAAAACTTAATAGATTACATTTGGTCTCTGTGGGAACGATATTAAAACTAAACTACAACACCTATGAGCTTGCAGTAATGTAAGGGGGGGCAAAGTTAGTCGATCCTTGGGGTAGCATAAAACCTTTCAACATATTTTCAAGGGCAGAAAATCTGGTGTCAATGTATGTCGCATCTGCTGCCATATGAATTCCACCATTTTGGCTACTAATTCTAGGACCTAAACTCTCATGCCTAGTAGTCTCCTATTGTAAGGTTTTTCCACTAATTCCTCTAAGAAATCCCATGCCTTGGTCTCAGTCTTGTTCAAGAAACCACCTTGGTGCATAGATTTCACCATCGTCCTCGTGGATTGGCCAAGACCCTCATAAATGATTTGACACAAACACCGATGTTTAAGACTGTGGTGTAGACATTGAGTAAGTAAGAGCTTAAATCTTTCAAAGCAATTCCAAAAGGATTCTTTCTCAAGTCAGACAAAGTTGCTGATTTCATTCATTAGTTTCACAGTTTTTCTGCTTGGGAAATACTTTCCCAAGAAAACCCTCACAAACCCATCCCATGTGGAAATGGAGTTTGTTGGACGGCTATGCATCTACTTTTTGGCCGAGTCTTTTAGTGCAGAAGGAATGAAATGCAACTTAATAATGTGATGGCGCGCATGAGGGAACTGCGCCATCGAGCATACTTCCTCAAATTCACTTAAGAACACGTAAGCATTACCATCTCCACTGAATTTGGGCGGCATGATCCCGTACTGAGGGCTAAAAGCAAATTGGACATCCCCACCAAGTTGCAGAATCTGAAAACAGGATGGATTAGTGGCCCTTGGTGGGTAGAAGATTTAGTTTAGGTCCCTCGTAGCCAAAGGAGGAGGAAGAAGAGGTCATTAAGTTTGTGCCTTCGCCATTTAATTTCTTCGAAATCAAGTGTCGTGGTTAGGGTTCCTTGATGTGGGTTAGTGCACATTTAATACGAACTAACCCCTTATAACTAGATTGTCCAAACACTCATTAATCCTTATGTTTTTGTTTTCTTATTTATCATTTTTTTTTTGGATTTTTTCTTCAAATGAACAAAACTAATCTATGTACACAATCAAGACTCGATCAAGCATGAATCTAGCACCACTGTCCCGAGTAACGACGCCAAAATTTGTTGAGCACTTTTTAGGGGTGAGTAAGGGTGAAAAGCTGCCCTTAGGGATGATGTGTGGTTAGCTTTAGATTATCTTGATTAAGAAATGTGGTTTTAATTAGATCAACTACACTAGAGTACTCTAATACGCAAAATTAATCCACTACTGTACTAATAATGATACAAAGCAAGATAATAACCAAAGAGACCAAACCAATACAGCTAAGAACTCCCTACACACATTCAAAAAACACATGACACATAGAAAATAGGGTGATCAGGGCTCGACATGGCCCTTGGCTTGACATGGCCGGTAGCACGATTAACAATCGTAAAAAATGATCACCTCCAAAGGAAAATCTAGTATAGATTAATACTAATTCTGTGTAACAACAATAAAAATGAAGACAGAGAAACGTACCCACGACTTAGCGCACATGGATGATTCAAATTTCTATGGGCCAATGAACTCCTCATCACATTCAATCATCAAACATCAATATCAGGCATCCATTTGATCATCAAGCCTTGATTTTTCAAACTTATAATGAAACAACCTAGCTTTGTTGTATTGATGATGAAGATAAGAGAGGAGGAATAAAGAGAGAGGATGATTGAGTTTGGAGAGGTAGATTTAGGCTTCAAATCCTATAGATTGACACCAAAATCTTCCCACAACCCCTAACACAACAAGTCTACAATTGGGAAAAGATTTTGAATGCTTAAAAAGAGAGTATTTGGAGAGATTGAGGGAATAGAAAGTGAGATTGTGCACTTAATAAAGAAGAGCAACGATAATATAGCCAAAACTCAATCAAAGCCTACAAATTTCTAGCCTTTCCCTAATGATGATGAAAGAGTCTACAATGTGTAAGCTAGAGAGAGCAAAGTTGCTCTTAAAAAAACTAACATTGACTTAGAATAGCCAAAAACTCCCTTTTAAAGCCCCTACATAATTATTTTAAAAAAAAAAACGAGTAGAGTAGAGGGCGCATGGTCGTGCCATGTGGCACAGTTCCCCTGTACCAGATCTCTTACCATTCCTCTTCATAGCTTGGTTCGTGGCACGCCCTGCTGGCTTTGGCACTAACTTATCAATTTTAGCACTCCCTGTTGACTTTTGGCACTTCCCTTGACCAAGCTTCTAAGTGGGCTGGCTTTTACACCATTTTAAGGCTTTTATCTCATTTATACTTCAAAACACAAAACACTATTAATTAGATAATTTAGAGGTTATTTGTAAGCTAAAATCAAGTATGAGGTAGGTCAAAACTTTATGATTAGGAACCGAATAACCGGTCATATGGTGGATCGACCCTTAGAAGTCGATCGAGTGAGGTTACTCATTAGTGACCTACAACCCACGTACAGACAGCACATGCGATTTACGCCTTTGAGAATTTTTTCACACTGAGAAACTCAAGGATGCTAGTGGAGGATGAGTTAGCTAGGGAAACATTTGCTAAAACTAGTTAGAAGAGTAACTACAAGAATAAAGAAAAGAAAATTGCAGTTCACCTAACAAAGAAGTGCATGTAATAAATCGCTGCACAGAGTGTAACCCTATAGGGACAACTTATTCCTAGGGCCTTAGAGTGACTGCGAGCTAAGGGAAAGATTGATCTCCCCTAAATCAAACTAGAGACTGGAATAACAAGACAGGCGAGGAACTTCGATTTGACCAAATAGTACAATTATCATCGGGCTTGGGGGTATGACACTGAGAATTGCTGGACCTTCACGAATAGGTTAGAGCGAATCTTCATTTTAGGATAGCTACCTTTGCCTAAGGTTGCTCAGAAGCCTAACAATATCAAAAATGAACTTAGGGACCTTGATAGCATCCTTACTATTAGTAATAATCCTAAGGAGTGGAACCTAGTGGATTACATACAAAGTATCAACATACTAAAGCCCAGGGCATGCCTCCCTACATAACAATTAGAAACTTGTGGCTTATGAGAATGTGATAAGGCAGACATGTATAAAGCTCAGGAAGGGTTTTGGCTTGATGAAGAGAGCAATGGAGACTTCTGGATAGAAAATGAGAAGGAAAATTTTTCAGTTGATGATGGTAAAGGCCGAGTCCAACTTCTAACAAAAACCGGGTGATATCAACCAAAGATGGCCCACAACAGGCCTTGGGAAAATAAAGGGTATAGAGATTAAAGAAGAGGACCCTGCGTTAAAATAGTTGAAGAAACTTAATGCTGATATAACCATCTAACAACTTACAGTGGTTTCGTAAAAGCACAAGCAACTCTTAATTGAAGAATTAAATAAGATTGAGTTGTCGCCCAACACCACATCTAAGGAAATGATAACCTCAATTACCACTAGGAAAGGTATTATAAGATTTAAAAGTGAGGATCTTCCACCAGGAGGCAGGACACACAACAATACCTTATATTTAATTGTGACCTAACTTTAGAAATATGTACAACTTTCTTATGTGGGTAATAGGTGAGCTATAAATGTTTTCCGTTAAGGGACTGCAAAGAAGTTAGGGATTAAGGAAAGTCAGCTCTTAGCCTTGTCAACACATCTTCAGGCATATGATAACTTGAAGAGATTTATTCTGGTACTATTCTCCTTTCTATTAATGTTGGTCCTATTAAGAAGAATACAGAATTATAAGTTCTGGACATTCCAGCTACTTTTAACCTACTCTTAGGATGCCTATAGTTCCATAAACATCAAGCGATCCCCTCTACATTGTGTCCAAAGGTAAAAATGCAGACAAAAGGAGAAGTGGTCATTATTAAAGGTGATAGTCTTTGTGCCATTATGACCAATAAAGAGCCGATATTGGAAGCAGAACATAGTCAAAATGATGAAGAACTCTTCAATTTTGAAACCATAGCAGCCTCAGAAAAGGATCAAGCTCCCCAGGACTTTGATCCTTACTCAAACCTAAATAGAAACATTATCCTTAAAAGATGGGGATTTTTTCCAAGATTAGCAATGTGCCGAGGTGCACAAGTTGGACAACCTTTCTCTTAACCCGATAATAAAATTATAAGTTTAGGCTAGGGTACTAACCCACTCCTAAAGAAACAGTTGTGGCCTAACGAAAGGAGCTAGCACGAAAGGGGCAACTAAAAAAAGGATACTGGAAGCGCTACGTCGTAAAGCTATATTCGTGCACTCTCAACGGGCAGTTCCTCCATCAAGGAGATAATTTTTCCTTCTTATGGTTTCCTTGAATCCCATTATATTAAAAAAAAGGGAATCTAGTTTCCAAGGTTAGAAGTATTTAGTGAATGCTAATTCTTCACCTTGAAAGACAGAGGCCAATCCATATTAGGTTGGATCAATCACGCCAACTACAACATCTTTGATATCCTATTCGGGTATGCTTGCAAGATGAAGGAAGGCCTTGCTGCTGTCTTATCCCTTGCCATGGCCAACCAAGGTTTTAGCCCTATCGAATTCATCACTAAGGCTAGCATAAAGAGCTACACACAAGTGACTTGGAAGGTCGAGGAAGAAGGAAAGATCTTCACTGTAGCTTTAGGAGAGTCTAATATTAGGGTTAGGGTAAAGTCCAAGCATTAGTATTCTGTTTCTCCTAATTCTGCATTAGATGTAGTCATTTCTAATTTCAGTAAGATGAACTTTTCAACTTACGACTCATCTCATCCTTCTCCTTTTTAATGGTTTGCGTCTAATAATGATGGAATTGAAGAAACAATCCAAAAGGACTTAATTAAAGTAGTGAAAGATCATGAAAACCAAACTCCTATAATGAAGAACACAATAATAATTAACATAGGCACAACTAAAGAGCCTCCAAAAATTAAAACATGAAAATCCCTAACTCCTGAGGACTAGGAAGAATTTAGTTAACCTCCAAGGGAATTCATAGATGTGTTTCCTTGGTCTTACAAGGACATGCTTGAGATAGATCGAGATATTACCGAACATAAGATTCGTCTCTATCTAGATGCCACACTAGTAAAGCAAAACCTCCGTAAAATGAAGCCAAAGTGGGCTTTGAAGATAAAAAATGAGGTCCAGAAATAGTTGGATGTCAGCTTTATCAAGGTTGCATAGCACCTCCAATGGGTGGCTAACATAGTCCCAGTCCCTATCCCTAACAAGGATGGTGAGGCACAAATGTGCATAGATTTTAGAGACCTTAATAAGGAAAGTGCAAAAGATGATTTTCCTTTGCTGTATATAGATGTTTTGGTTAACAACACTTTTGGACATGCTCTCCTATCACTTATGGATGGGTATGCTAGATACAATCATATCAAAATGGTCGAGGAAGACACCAAAATGACTACCTCATCCCCTAGGGACCTATTTCTACGCTGTGATGTAGTTCGGATTGAAAAATGTTGGGGTGACATATCAGAGGATTGCCACAACCATACTACATGACCTGATGCACAAGGAGCTAGATGTATACGTGGATGACATGATTATAAAATCCAAGGAAAGAGTGGGCCATGTCCTGACATTACGAAAGTTCTCATGCGATTAAGGAATTATAACATGCATCCAAACCCACAGAAGTGTGCATTTGGGTTCACCTCTTGAAAGTTACTAGCATACGTGGTCAATCTAAGAGGAGTCGAGGTCGATCCTTCAAAAATCAAAGGAGATGCTACCTTCCAGGACAGAAAAGGAAGTACAAGGGTCCTTAGGGTATCTGCAATACATAAATTTCTTTATATCAAGACTAATGATGATATGCGAGCATATTTTTATGAAAATAAAGGGTCAAGCCACAATGGGGTGAACAGTGCTAGGAAGTTTCATTTGCTAGCGTTAGTTCCTCAGCAACTAGGAATTCTTATCATCCTATATCGCATGACCATGACAATAACAATGGGTGCCATACTGGCATATATGATTGGAGGGGAAGAAAGAGCGATCTACTATCTGAGGAAGAAATTCTTTAAATAAGAAACTCGATTAGTCTTCTTCCATCGGAAAAAAATGCCTTGGCGCATGGCATCCAAGAAGCTTAGACATTAACCCTCACAATACATATGGTAGCACCATGGATCCCATAAAATACTTGCTATAATAACTAGTGATCAATATAAAGGAGGCTAGGTAGATGGTTACGTTATCAAAATTCAACCTCCACTATATTCTAAACAAATCAATCAAGGAAAGAGTTGTATCCAATTTCTTAGCAGATCTGCCAACCAAGGATCAAGAAGAAGAGATCTTCGATTTTCCTAATGAAGGTATTCTCCAGGTAGAAAAGGACACGTGGACAATGTACTTCGATAGGGCTTCAAAGCAAAAGGGATTTGGCGCGGGCATCCTCTTGGTATCCTTGAAGGGGCACACACCCTGATCGCCATCAAATTAGACTTCGATGTTGGGAACAATGTCACTGAGTAGGAAACTTGTATCATTGGGTTATAGGCTGCCGTTGAAATAGCGGTGAAGAACATAAAAGTATATGGCGATTCCAACCTCATAACTAATCAAATATCATTGTAATGGAAGGTCAGGAGTGATTCCTTGGCACCATACCAAGCTCATTAAGTTGGACTCACCAAGAACTTTTTCCACATCACTTGTACCTACTTGCGTCATGAGGACAATCAATTTATTAACCCTGGCAAAACTAGCCTCAATGATTAATATTTCAAGAAGTATCCATTTAATGCCATTAGTAGTGAAAAGGAGGGATAAACCCGCACATTGCTACGTAATAGAAGCATGCAATATTGATCTTGATGCCTGGTATTATGATGTCTACCAGTACCTAACAAAGAACGAACACCCACTTGGATCGTCCCCTAAAGCCCAGCAAGAATTATGGATGTTGACTTCATAATACTTTTAGGATAAAGGGAAGTTGTATAAAGAGACTGACATAGGTAGTAACTTACTTTGTGTCACTGATGAGGATGCCCATGAGATAATGAAAGAAGTCTATGGAGAGGAATGCAGACCGTACATGAATGGTCGCATGTTAGCAAAGAAAGTTCAATGTATGGGATATTACTAGTCCTCTTTGGTGGCTGATTGCTATGCATATAAAAGAAGATGCCATAAATTCCAAGTATATACAAACTTAAAACATCAACCTTTCATTTCTTTTCAACGTTAACTTCTCTATGGCTCTAGGGAATTGACATCAATAGAACGATAAACTCTAAAGGAACTAGAGGCATGAATATGTGCTTGTAGCAATTGACTACTTCATAAATGGACGAAAGCAACATCCTACGCCAAGATCACCTCAAACGTGCGGAAATATTCTTAATTAACAACATTTTATGTTGTTATAGGGTGTTACATGGATTAGTAAGTGAGTGGTCCAGCCCAACTAATCATCACACTTATCCTTTTTTCTATTTTTAACTTAACAAAGGCAAAAAGAAAAACAGTAGCAGATCGCAAGCACCCCAATGTGAGCCCGACAGCATTCTCGAAACCAGGTCAAGCCCACAATGAAGAGAACCTAGGTAGGTTCTTATAGAACTGGGCCTCCAGGTTGAACAAAAAATGGGAAAATTAAAAAAATTAAGAGAAGTAGAAGCAGTGAATAATTTAAATATGACACTTTTATTTCTTAATAATTGCAAAGGATACAACTTTAAGGTG